>JRHT02000206.1:0-66470 GCA_011800875.2 Suillus brevipes Sb2 | reverse complement strand
CATTTCTGGCCTCCTTGCCACATTGTCTCCCTTTGTTTCCTATGACAGATACCTCTGCATCATAAAGGTTGTTTCGGAGGGAGTGGACCTGAACCAGGTGGCACCCTGACTAGGACCCCGGAAAACCGCCGCCCAACATCGCGCGCCCCAGCGCCCAGGACGCCCAACGGCGGCCCAGCAAGCTCCCAGCAACCCCAAAATGCCATCAGTCGTCACCACCAGCGCAACCATCACAACAAACCCGAACACAGGAAGGCAAAGCCGCAGGACAACAGCCGGCAAACCCTTGCTATCCACGAGTCAAACGATAGAAGAACATGAGCAAGGCCTAGGCCTAAAAACTGACGTCAACAACCTGACAACAGCAAGGAAAGTATTATCATCACATGGATTGACACTCCCATTTGCAGGAAACATGCTTCACTCACTAGTGTTAGCGATGTTCGAATTCAGCATAACAGCAAACCTAGGCGCAACACACACCGACATCCTATGAGCCCTCGCTATAATGATCAATGAAGTCAACAAAGAGATAGACACAGAACACATAATCAATAAGGCAAAGGCGCTCATGGGCGGTCCAGTAGCAACCCTGGACAAGAAAGTGGATATACTCGCAGAGATGATAGACTCACACAAAGCGGAGATGGAGAAACTAGTAGTAGAGGTGCATAACAATTTGCAAACCTCCACGGAAGGATTAGAAAAGATGGTGGAGAATGTGACGGAAGTTACGAACCAGTCAACACAAGCAAGAATGACAGAGCAAAGGTCTAACGGACCAAAATCATATGCGGAAGCGATAAGAACTAACACCTCCCCACCACTGATGAAACTTCTAGCAAGATGCGAGGCGCAAGCCCGACAAATTCTCATCGACAGACGCTCCCCCTTCTTTGCAACACACTGAAAGATCTCACCGAAACCCAACTGGTAGCGAAAGCAGCAATGGCAGTGGAACTAATGAGAAAGGATAAGGAAGACCTACCCGAAGATCTGTCATTCATCTCAGCACACCGCCTACCACATGGGGGAATACTCTACGAACTGAAGTCAGCAAATGCAGCAGCATGGTTCAACACTCTGGCGAACAGGTCCCACTTCCTCGAACACTTTGGAGTGGAGATCATCATAAAAGAAAGAACTTACCACGTCCTGATGGAAAATGTTCCAACCCAACAACACGGCAGAACTATCCGACATAGAGAAGAATGTAGGACTCAACCCGCAAACCATCAGCAAAGCAAGGTACATCAAACCAGTGGCAAGACGCAACCCAGGACAACGCACAGCGCACACAATCTCCTCCTTCAGCTCTAAGGAAGGGGCTAAGCAAGCCATCAAGTTCGGAATGGCAGTGGCGGGTAAGAAGGTGTACGGTAGAAAACTAATCCCAGAACCATCCAGGTGCCTAAAGTGCCACTCCTTCGACGGAGCTCACATTGCAGCGAAATGCCCACAGGAACACGAGTCCTGTGGAACATGTGGAGAACAACACAGAACGTCAGAATGCTCAGTACAAGACCCAACTCAATACCACTGCAAGAACTGCAGCACATCAGGACACGCAGCTTGGAGCCGCGAGTGCCCAACATTCACGAAGAAATGGGATGACTACAAGAACCGCAATGAAGACGCTAAGTATCGTTTCTACCTCACAGAGGACCCGCTCACGTGGGAAACACTAACCAGCTCGACCAAGACAAGATTTAACAGCACGGAAGAAGCAGCCCAACTCCCCCCACCCCACCACAACGAGCAACACTACCCCCCACCGCAAGATAGAACAGAAAGAGGAAGAACAGCCAACAGACACCTAACCCGAAACACCCAAAACTCCAACCGCATCCCAATAGGTACACAATCGCAAATCCCAAGGGAATGGCAGACCAGCAACCAGACGAAAGAACCAGCCCCAGAGAAGGAGATCCCACCAGCCCAAACCACCCCACAAAGGTGGTCACAGTCACATACGGCTCACCCTATGACAACTACAACTCAGGAGGTTGGGACAAGGACCATATGGGTAACTAGGGATGCCAGACACTAACGATCCCCCACCAACAGCACGCGAAGACTTCAAGATATGGCAACAAAATCTGCACACCCACCCAGACAATGTCTTTTGTTCAGCGCAACTCGAACAAGCCTTCACTCAGTGCAGCGTCAAATACCACCTCCGCCCAGTGGTAACAGATCACTTCCCAATTATCAGCACATTGGACCTCCAACCAGAACGAATATCTACAACACCCAAATTCAATTTCAGAGAGACCGACTGGGAAGAATTCAGGGAAGCGCTGTCAACCAAACTGGACAGGCTCCCACCACCAAAAGAGCTCACCAGCCAGGAGGAGTTCCACAAATCTTTTGCAGCGCTAACCAAATGTATCACAGAAACGGTTGAACGCAAGGTACCGAAAAGCAAACCATCACCATACACCAAGAGATGGTGGACGAAGGCTTTGGATAAGGAAAGGAAAGCAGTGCACAAACTCGGCTGCAAAGCAAGAGCCTGCCTCGCAAGACAGAACAACTCAATACATGACAAGTACAGAGCCGCGCGCAATAGATTCTCGGACAGCATCAAGCACGCAAAACAGGACCACTGGAAGGAATGGCTCGACAACCTAACAACATCGGGAACATGGTCATTTCATAAGTACGTAGCATCTAATCCAACTGACCAGATCTACACCAGAATCAAAACCCTTCAAGACCCAAGAGCAAACAACCAGAACGGCACAACACAAGACAACGCACACAAGAGTGAGTTATTGTACAATGTCTTCTTCAAACCCCCGCCAGAAAATGACTTCGTTGAGCCCGATTACAAGTATCCCACTCCTGTCTGCGAATTTGCACTAACAACTGACCCTCAGATTCACCGAGCAATAGAGAAGCTCGCACCATTCAAAGCCCCAGGCCTCAATGGAGTCAGCAACGTGGTCTTCAAGAAATGTGTGGATCTCCTAGTGCCACGAATGGGCCCCATCTTCAGAGCGACCTTCACCCTAGGCATCTACCCAACCGAATGGAAATGCTCGTCGACAATAGTGCTCAGGAAACCCAGTAGACCGGATTACAGTGTTCCCAAGGTATACCGCCCAATCACACTCCTCGACACGATGGCCAAGATATTATCATCATGTGTAGCAGATGACTTGACTTACATAGCCGAACAGCACAACCTCCTTCCAACAACGCACTTCGGAGGAAGACCAGGAAGATCAATGGTAGACTCGCTCCATTTACTAACAAAATTCATTACGGATTCATGGGCCTCGCAGAACAATCATGTATCACTCCTGTTCTTAGACGTCAAGGCAGCATTCCCAAGCGTCGTAGTCAACAGACTCATGCATAACCTCCAGAAAGCAGGAATCCCTAATGAATACATCGAATGGTACAGTAGACGGCTAAACAACAGATCAACCCACCTATTCTTCGACGACTACCAATCAGACCTATTCAATGTAATTGATGGCGTAGACCAAGGCTGCCCACTCTCCCCGATAGGCTTTCTCTCTATAACTCAGATGTGTTAAGAGTTGCTGACCCGAATCCTCGACAGGGCGAACTTAGTCTAGGATTCCTAGATGACGTAGCATTGCTAGCAAGAAGAAAATCATACCAAGAGTGTGCTTCCAACCCTTGTCCCGGAGGCCTTTGGCCTTTGGATTTTTCTATTGATTCATAGTAATTAGCATTGTCGTAGTAGTTTGATGCGAATTAAAATCACTTTACCTTCACAAAGTCGGTCCACATGTTTTCGGACTCTGGAGTGATCGAAGCTCCGTGTTCCATGCTGTAAGATAGTCCGGAAGCGTTGGCCACTTTGTCGACGACGTTGAATGTACCACGGAGCTGAAACTCAATCATTAGTGAGGGTACTAAGGCTGATATAGTAGTAGTACATACCCGCCCCCATTTTGATTGACATGCTGCCGCTGTTTTGCTTGCACCCGAGCAGGGGTGTTTTTCCATTTCAGCGGCAGCAGCAACCCAAAATGTGTGATCAAAGTTCATATCATCACCACCTTGTGAGCGGTTGGTGGTGACATACTGGATGAGGACGGTTTCATCTGCTTCTGTCCACACACACCGATCTCTTGCTTCTGTTAGCTCTGCACCACCACGGGCACTTTTTCTGCCCCGAGACATCCTGTAAGAGTTGCGATGATGGATAGATTGTAGATGGGTAACGGGCATGCCTACTACTGCCAGTGCTTAGTATTGATTAATTATTAAGGTTGGTCACACTGTGACCAGCACGGTCCCATGATTATGAAAGTAAAATATAGATTCTAAACCTGTGTAAACTGGCGCAAATATTGGTGGCCGAACAGACTCTTAGTTAATGAAAACTTAGGCTACAGCTGTCATTAGTAGCATTTTCAGACTAAAACTCTAAGTACATACCGTGGTTCCATTTAGTTTGTGCCCCTGCAGGTCAGCATTAAGTGCAGTTGTCAAATACACTGCCTTGGGAGTGTTGCTTGGTTAAGCATTCTTCAGGGGCAAAAGATATCAGCGTGTCAACACTGACGAGACTTAGCAGTGCAGGCTAGCTTTGTTTCATGCAGAACAAAGCCTGATTGCAGGCTATTTGGATGTTAGAACTTCCCTTTTGTTTAGCAGTGCCAAGCTTGAAGTCACAGTTCTAATTGCTTGGTGGACAAGCAGAGATTCAGCGAGGGAGCAGACCCCATCTGGCTGATGTCGGATGCCAGTGGGAAGGGCATAGCATGCGTCATCGCTCAAGGGAAAGATTAGAGAACAGCACACATAGTGGTGTTCTACAGCGCAAAGCTGAGCCCTGCCCAACAGAACTACCCCATTCATGAACAAGAGATGTTGGCAGGGCTCGAAGGCATGATGCGCTAATGTAGTGACCACTGCTTGGCGTCATTGGCACGAGGAATGGACATTCCAACGACTCGAGGGACCAGTTCGCGATAGCCGTCACCTCGATCCTCATTTGTATGCTCTACGAGCTCGTGGGTCTCGCTACAGGGATGAGCCTCTGTCAATCTGTGTCTCTTGTAAGTGCCAAGACGGTATTTTCTTTTGGCACCTTTGCTAATGCGTTCCAAGCGAACATAACAACAGAAATCATAGAAATTCATATCAGCCAGAGAATCTGCACGATATACGTAGTGGTGAACTTGGTTGGCTTCCACAAGATTTCCAGCACTGTCCGTAGCAATGCGAAGGTGTACCTGTTCTGGTGCATCCTCATCTTCATCAGGCTCGTCTGTATTCTCACATTCAAGAGATGTGGCGCCCATTCTTACATAAGACAAAAGGACAGCTGACAGCATTGGGATGGTCTTGTGCAATGATATATTATAATCGAACCCTTGGATATAGTGAGCAGCCTGTTGTGCATGTATCTCCTGCTGTCTTCCAAACTGCGACAGGCACTTGTGCAAAAGCGTCTTCGCATTCTCCACATTGGTTCTGCCAACTGGAGCAGGGTCAGGGACACGGGCGACCGCACGCGAAAGCAACGATAGCACCTCATAGGTCTTCACGTCAGAACATGGCTGTGACAGAATTAGTTTGTGAATCAAAATATGAGTGTTCAATGACCTCGTGAGGGAACAAGAAGCAACAGCGATCTTTGTTTCCGTACTTGTGGCATACAGCACGGCATTGATGCTGTTGAAGAACCTCACCACAGTGTTTGATCACTGTTGCAAAGACATTCTGCCACTCGTTTAGGATATCAGGCGTTAACATTGTAGGCGATGGGAAACATGGAGGCCGCTGGACACGGGGCTCGAAACTTGAGTCAATAATATCCTCCACTTCAGGCAAATGGTGGTGTATAGCTTCCTCAAAAAAACGAAAGAATTTGGCTTGATACACATCATCCCCATGAAGACATGCGTGCAGCTGGGAAGGATTGAGTCCTCCTTGCAACCATATTGAAAAGTGCGCATGAAGAGCCCCTCTTTCTGTGAATTCACTGGTGCCATAATATGCGCGAATGTGGCCAAGAATACCACCTGAATCAACAGCACGCTCAGTCCCAACCTAGAAGATAACAAAAGAGACACTTGAAGCTGAACTCATCGAATTCAGCAGCAGCTACAGGATCATGTGCGAGACGTACGGCGCGTGTGCGGCTCGAAGGCATACAGGGAAAGTGCACAGAGAGATCCACTGTCCGGTCACCGTACATGACCTGAAATATTGGACTGTTGGCTGCACTTGGATTGAAAGTAAAGAAGACTGTAGTAGGCCAAAATAACCAAAATAATTTCTGATTTCATTCCTCACAAATATCTTGGAAGACTGTGAGCCTGGTGTACGTGTAGACATAGTATTAACTTGCCGGAGTAACTTGAATGCATTCTGCTCCTGAGAAGTGAGACTGGACACCTTGCACTCTTGTTCAAGGTGATCTGCGAGGCTTCTGAGCACATGAGCCGATACACAAGTCAGACTGCGAGCAACAGAATCAAAATTTGACTTGCGTACTGCGAAATGGGTTTGTAGATGTGCCTGGCGCTGCTGCAAGATGTTTAACACCACAAAAATGTAAGCATCATGATACTGGAACCGACAGTCTGACAAATTCAGTGAGTATTTGGCTTGGCGCTCGATAGACAAAGGAGTGACTCGGGTATGGTCTTTGAAACCTCCAACACCATATGGATACAGAGTGGGATACAGAGTGGGATACAGCCCAGGAAAAAGACGTGGATTGTGGTAATCAGTAATGGGAGTGGCACTGTGATGGAGGACGAGATCAGGCCCAGTGCCCAGAATCAGAAACCAAGTTTCGCAAAGCAGATGCAGTGAACTTGCAGCCACTGATGTTGACATTCTCCGGATCGGACACACCCATCTTTTTGACCATCAGCAAGTCATCTTGCAGATCAGCATGATTTGGTGGCTGGCTGACAGGTGCTTGAAAGAGAGGCTGGGTGGGGAGCAAACCCTGCAGTTTCAGTCTCGAACACAAATTGAGCATCTAGTTCGTGGTCTTCAACAACCCTGTCCTGCAAGCCAGGCAGTATACCATCACCTAGCAGTATGGCATACATCCTATTCGCATTTCACCGTACAATTCGCAGGCTAACGGTATAGTTGAAAGACGTCACTACGATGTCCGGGAGGCCATCATGAAAAGTTGCGAGGGGGACGAGTCACATTGGTACCAAACTGTTCATGCGGTCTTTGGGCCGAGTGTGTTACCGTTCACCAGGGTACCGGTCTAACACCATATTTTATGGTCCACGGCGTTGAACCCATCTTTCCATTTGATCTTGCTGAAGGTACTTTCCTAGTAGACTTACCCGGCTAAAGGGAATTCTCGACTACCGACCTCATCGCATGGCGTGCCCGGCAACTTCAGAAGCGGCAAGAAGACTTACGTGGTATCAAGGATAAATTACTCAAGGCCAGATACCAATCCATCAAGAAGTTCGAACAGCATTACCACACATCAATCAAGGACTACACATTCCCAACCGGTACCCTAGTTCTGGTACACAACTCCAAGGTTGAATATCAGCTAAGTCAAAAGACGAAGCCGCGGTACCTCAGTCCCATGGTAGTATTGTGCCGCACCCAAGGGGTTCATATATCCTTCCTGAACTTGATGGCGCAATATCCAAGCTGCGCTATGTGGCCTTTTGCCTAATTCCCTATTACCCACGCAGCGAAGAAAGAGTCTCAGTCACTAGTATCACAGGTCTTGATGAAGAAGCATTGGATTCCCTGGTAGAAGAAGAAGCCGTAGAGCCGAATAATGAAGAACTTGATCCCACCTTCGACGAATAACTGCGCACACATCCTCACATTACCGACACTCCTTATATTCCCCATTCATTATAATGTCACCGTCCTTCAAACCAAAAACCATAAAAACAACCAAAACAGGTTACTGCTCCAAGTACGATAGTCTCAGTTTTATCCCAGGTTTCGACCGGTGTCTCAGTTTCTCTTTCTCTCAATTTCCCCGCACTCATATACCTATGTTACACGCTAACTGCGCACAGACTTTTGATTACCGAACAAGATTGATATAGCGCAAAGACAATTACTTACCCTCTTTTCTTCTAACACATAGGTAGCGCACCACGCACTTTGGATCCTAGGATATACCGACCAATTACTGAAGGAATAGATGAAGGAAGTGCACTGAAGAAGATAAGCCAGGCGGCAACCCACAAACCAATTTCTCTTTACCTTGATTCTTTTGACTTGCGCACTCATTTTACTTTACTATATTCCTTAGGCACCCAATGGATGTTAGGACCGGTAAATTGGACTTGGACATGGGGACCTGGACTTAGGCGCAGCAACATAGGATTTTCACACTGGATTACCCAAGCAATACAAGTCCATTGGAGAGATAGATGCTACTAGTATATTGGTATTCTAAGGTATTCTAAGGCAGAGGGAAGCTAGTCCCGGCGCTTCCTCTTTTCCACCCTGTCCATGCAGCTGCAGACAAACTTCATACCGGTGGCCATTTCCTTCACCATCCCCTCCACCTGGATAAACCGCACCTCCATGCACTCCAGCTCTGCCCTCATGAGGAACTGCAGTTCCTCATCATCCTTACTGCTGGGTCCTTCCTCTTCCTCCTCATTACCTTCCTCCTCCTCAGTGACCGCAGTCATCTCCTTGCAGATTTTCTGAGGCCACGTGATGTTGCCGGCATCCTCCTCCTCATCAGACAGCTTAATAGAAGCTGTGGCCTTTCCTGTGGACTTAGAGGTACCCGCAGTACCTGAGGTAGATGGTGCCCTTGCGGCAGCCTTGGCCTTGCACGCTAGATGATAGTTAGCACCGGAAAAAGAAAGATAAAATGAGAGTACTCACTAGCCTTCCTGTTAGAGTGCATGCACCTAGATTTAGCATCCTTGCAGGTGTTGCAGCAGTGGCCAGGGATGCTGTAGCACTTAATCTCCCTAGCCGCGCATCACACATATGCCCTATCATGGGAGACGGTTTTGCTCTTCACACTCATACGAGGGGTCTTGGTCTAAAAAGAAGGATAAGTTAAGAAACCAGACTGAAGTATAAGGGAACTCACCTGTACTACTGCCAGACTTTGCTTTGCGTGGCTCTTCCTTGCTGGTGTGGGTTGCGCGTCATCCTCAGCCTCACCCTCCCCATCCCCATCACCTCCTCCAGTACCAGCCCCATCCATAGGGTCATCAGTATCCTTAGCCTTTTTTTTATTTTTCTCCTTAGTGCACTCCTTCTCAGCGGCAGTGGCAACCTTAGCGGCTTCAGTGGCCTGCTCAACAAGGATAAATGAAGGACAAGGAATAGCTATCTGGACAAAGTTGTAACGGGTGCTCTTCAAGCGAGAGTGACAGGCGAGGAGTTGAACAGAGAGAGAGGGCCAGGAACTGGTGTTGATTCGACGAGGAAGGTACAAAGCTCCGAGCCACATATAAATATGTAGAGCGTGATAATGTAAGGTGAAACATACGGATGAGACTGGGCGCAGTAAACGCGTCAGTGTGATAAGAAGGAGTGAGATAAGGAGTCCGTGAACATAAATATCCAAACGAGCTGTTCCACACAGAACGGAGTACATCGGCGCAATGCTGGTACTGTAAAGAGACCGTATTGTAAGTAGAATGGCCGTGGACTACGTAGAGTGACCATGACCGTGACAAAAGTCTGGAATAGCCAAGGATAAAGAAAGACTACCATAAGGTAGAGTTGGAGTGTAAGAGAATAAATTCCCAAGGCTTTAGAGATGAAAATAACTTTAATATTCGAACTGAGGAAGTACAAAGAGTTTTAGGGGTTTATATACTGTAGGTAGCACTGGAAACATAAGTGAGCAAGGATCCGAAGCTATGTACAAAGCATGTGGAATATAGTGCTGAAGTGTCATAGATTATAATAAAATGGGCTTGGAGATGAATTGGCATAGTATCTATTATCAAGACGGAAACACGGATATCCAAGGACTGGAAAAGCAGTCATGACTAAACAGAGAAATGAATAGAGCATGGGAAAATAGTATGGAGATATCCAGACAGGATCTGGAGGTCCAGAAATCCAGAATCTGGAGAATCAGGGGTCAGGAGTACAGGTTGGTTTGGCATGTATTAGTTAGTGCTCCCAGATTGGCAGCTTCCATCCCTGTCTCACCTATCTCAATGACCAGCATCCACCCCTATGTGGGAACAGAGATATTTTTCTTAAATATCAAACTCAGATATGTGTCATGCTTAATTGTCTGTTTGTACACTGTTTTATCAGCATGGGCGGCATCATGTGGCAAATTGCATTGCACTATGGGCTAAAAAGTCTGTAACTCTCTGTACTTCCTCAGTTCGAATATTAAAGTTATTTCCATCTCTGAAGCTTTAAGGGATTAATTTCCTTATACTCTAACTATACCTTATGGTAGTCTTTCCTTATCCTTGGCTATTCCGGACTTCGTCCAGATAGCTATCCTTTGTCCTCCACTCACCTTGGCTAATCTGGACATCATCCAGATAACTACCATTTTAAATCAGAACAGTGGTATGGACTCATCAATAGTAATTGTGGAAATGCTGTACCGCGTTCACAGTCAAGGCATCCATTATTTTTGCTTCTCAAGACAATCAAAACTTTGTTCTCACTTTTGGATTTGTCAAATATGATATGGTCGTCTACAGGTTTGAACAATGTCAATATATCTTCCTACATTGATAAGCTTATCACACAGATTTAATTGTGATGGCTTGATCATACAATACAATTCTCAATCAATTCTCTGACAGGTTGGAAATATGTAATATATTCTCTAGTATACAGTTCCTCTGATCTGGTGGGATACAATAGCAGTTGTCATACAGCACCTCACTTTCCACTAAGACTCATAACCCTACAGGTGCCACCTGCATGTTCACGAGGCATCTCATGCCAACCTGCAAGATAATACAAAATAGATATGCTTCTTCATGTGAGTCTCTCCACTGCCCTTCAGAGTGGCTTATTCCAGGATCGGGTACACTTCAGACTATTAATGGAGGATGCTTCGTCTACAACGATTGGTTGGGATATACAATGGAGGAGTCTCAACTTCTGAAGAGCACCATGTATCAGATGCAACCATTTGAGAACCAACAGAGACTGGGGTCAAAGAAAGCTCCAGTGTTGGAAGCATGTTAATGTTGCATACATTGAGTGCACTGATCTAGTTGAGGATCATATTGAGTTTTAATCATGGGTGTTAGGGCAAGTTGTGTGTCACAAGCAATTGAGGCAATGACGGATGGGGACTATCACATGCAGTAGAGAGGGAACTGAGCTTGCAAAGTTTCTGTCTTCTGTGATAGGGAAGAGATCTTTGTCTGGAGTATATGAATAAGCCAGGCATTGGTGAAATACTAGTCACGATCCTAGTTGTACATTTCCAGGTAATTGTCATTATTGAAGAAGCGGTGAAATTTTACTCTCCTACTAGCATTAGCTCTCAATAACTTTTGAAGCTTCCACAAAGCTTCCATATATGAATCCATTTCCTGAAGAACAATCTGTGCTTGTTTGAGACAACTGCCACATCTACCACAATGAAGCTCTTGTTGCTGCTGTTGAAAGTGCTAGTTTGATTTTTTTTTTTCATCTAGCTATTTATTGGCAGATTTCATAGGTTGTTTAGTTCTCTATCTTCTGCCATACTCACCAGATCTCATACCAATTGAGGAATCATTCAGCACATATACATCCTATTAACTCCACACAATCATATTGTAATCTATCTCTTCCAGTAAAGGCCTATATTCGGCATCATGCACATGAGTTGCATTAACACAAAGACCTGATTTTGCACTCCTCAAAGCAACGAGCTGCATCACCACAGATAAGGCTTTTGGCTGGTTCAAAAACACAGGTTACATTGTTACACACCTGTCCCTCGTGTACCTATACTCTCAAGGATGAGGCACCCCTCACGTTCACTCTACTATTTGCCATGGACAGCAATGATTCTCTCAAGCGCATCCTTCGGTGCACACTCGGTATAGACAACAATGACAGTGGAGAGTCATCTGAACTGCCCACTACATAACACGTCCAAGGAGATCGCTATCTCTTGCGCGAGTACATCAATCAGTGGAAGAAAGCAGGCGTTGGTGACTCAGAGGTACGTCTTTCAATTGGCCTCAACAACAGTGTTTTTTTTGACTCATTTCCAGGCAACACTCGATGCAGACTCCCCAGAAAATCCTTGCACAGCCAGGTGGAACAACATGGACGACGAGAAGACAAAGAGGGCATGGGGGGTATATGATGAGACAGGAATCTTCACAGCAGTGTGCTGCCATGGCTTCAGCCTCTTAATTGCTGATATTGTGCAGAGTGGGGAGTTGTGAGTCCAGAATTCAGACTGGTGCGCTTGTGTGAGTCGCTAACATTCACACTTCTACGATGCAGGGCCACATATCCCCTCGCCATTGTCGCGAAAGTAATAGACATCGTTGGTGATGGTCTTGGTGGTGGATATGACATAGGGTGTCAATTCAGGACAACGCTCGATAACAGCCCTTTAGGTCCCCGTGCACGTTCCCTCCATTATACATCTCTTGTGGGAGCATTCCATGGGCATGCTCATCGCCAATTTTGCCAGCTCGACCACCTCGCAAGATACGTTCTAGGCTTGGGACTCGAGGACTTAGAGACGTGCGAACGCACATTCTCGAAGTCTAATGTGTTAGCACCAACGACACATTACACAAGCATCTTTCACTGCCAACAAGCTATTGCAAGCTACTTTGAGTACAATGATGAATACGAGGTATATGCAAATTTATGTATGTTCTATCTCCTTGCATCTCTGCATTTTTTGACTTGAATTTTTCAGCTGATTTTTTGTACAACAATTACAAACAGGCCCTCAACATCATCAGTGACAGTCATGTCACGCTCCCAAAACTAATGCACGATCTCAACTTACAGCCCTTTGCATAAATTCGTGAAAACAGGAATTCTTTTGAGCATGTGTGGCGCGTGAACTTGTGACATTTGTCACGTCTTCCTACTCCATCATACAATGGGTTGTGCCATCAGTGAAGACCTCAAACATAGGATTGTGCTCATGTATGAAACTGATGGCTTGACTATGGAAGTGATTGCGGAGACACTGTGTGTCTCAATTGGCCTTGTATCGAAAGTCATTCGCCTTCACCGACTTTATGGTCAAGTGACCAACCCTTTCGGTCATCATACAGGACGTCCATCACTTCTCGATAATGACGACCTCCAGTTCATCTCAACCATCATTGATGCTAATCCTGGCCTGTATCTCAACGAAATTCAGAACAAATTGGCAAATGTGCGGGACATTCATGTGTCAATTGCTACCATTGCCCGAGCTCTCCATCAACTTGATCTGACCTGCAAATCAACAACCAGAGCTGCTGCACAGCGAGACGAAGAACTTCGGACACTTTGGGAAGCTGATGTAGCGCAGTACACTGATCCTGACCTCTTTGTCTTTCTTGATGAGAGTGCAGTTGATCAATCTACAGCCGAGCGAATGTATGGCCGGTCATTAATTGGCACTCGCTGTGTCCGCCGTGCAAGTTTTATCCGGGGTATCCGGCACTCCATCTTACCTGCTTTGTCCAGTGATGGCATCATTGCAATGGATATTTTTGTTGGGTCTGTGAACAAAGAAAGGTTCTTGGATTTTCTTCGTGAGCAAGTGGTGAGTACGAGTCTCTTCCATAGTTGTTACCCTTACCCAATTGTCAGGCCCCTGGAAGAAGAAGCGTGGTGGTGCTTGACAATTGCTCCATCCATCATGACGAAGAAATTCGTCAGCTCATTGTCGAAGAATGTGGTAAGATTTCGCCCACTCACTGGCAATCAGCCTTTACTGATCTCTTTACTCTGCTCTCCAGATGCTCGCCTAGTGTACTTGCCACCCTATTCACCAGACTTCAACCCTATTGAGGAAGCCTTCTCGGCTATGAAAGCGTGGCTGCGGCGCAACGAAGGCATGATGACGGGAGAGGAACAAATACCATGGCTGGTCTTTCAGGCTTCATCCACTATCACACCGGATGATGCCCTGGGTTGGTTTGCAGACTGTGGTTACTTGTAGTTGTAATAAAGCACGAAGCCAGAGGGGACTACTATTAACTGAGTTTGTAACTAAAGGATAATGAAAAATAAGTCATGTTTAGCACAAAAGTTCATTAAAGCGAGACTATGGAAAGAAACGGAAAAAAGGTTGCTACCATTTCTGCATACCCCTCCTGGCCCTCTTCGCATCAATCTTACCACACCACTGCCTCGCGAACTTCTTTAGAGCAAGCACTTGACCCTCCGTAAGACCAGTAATCTCTTTGAGACACTCCAAAGATGCCTCGCAGATAGCATCAGGTGAGTAGTCAAATTCCACAAGCTGAGACAATGCAACGCCAATGGCATTTGCTGACAATCCCCACGCAGCAGCAAAGGCATGAAGGCAGACATCAAGCTCGGCTTCAATGGCGGGAGGTGGGGATGACTGGTGCTGATTGTTTGCAGCCATACGAACAGCTAATGAAGAGGAAGCAGCTGATGGCTGGGCAGATGCGAACATGTTAAAGGCAGAGGACAGTGTCTGCAATAGTAGACCAGTATGATCTGCCACCAGAGTAGGAGAATCGGGAGTCACTGGCATAGCATTGGGACCCGAACGACCACAAGGTTTGGTAGCAGGCACGTTAGCCTTGACACCAAGCCACTGCGAGAGAAGTTCTGCAGGTGCTGGGTCAGACGCAACACATCGACGAGCTTGCTGTAATACAAGTATTAGAATTGATACAAGTAGTAGATAAAACCACAACTTACAACTGCACTCGCCCATGCCTTCAGCCGAAAACAGTTGACCTCGATATGGTCACACTTTCCATCAATGAAGCATGTACCATGCTCGTCACAATGCCAGGCTGCCTTGATGGCAGTCATAGACTCCACCAGTGCACTCTGCTCTGCTGTATACATATCTGCACGTGGCACCTGTATCAAATATTATGAGTGGCGATCAAATCTATATGATGACATCTCTACATGTGCGCCAAATGCCAACTCCTCGTCTGCATCAGTGGGCGAGGCTGGCTGAAGTCATTGTGAGCTGAAGAACTAAAGTGTGTATAAACCAACGCACCCGCTTCCGATTCTTGTAGCCATCCATGGTGTCGAGGTCAAAGACGACTGACACTGTGTCAACAGCTGTTTTCGCGCCTCCAAGCTTGACCAGGATATGGTCCCACTCAGCGTTGTCATGAATAGTAAGGACTTGTGTCTTCCCGCCGCTGATAAACAGGCAGTTATAACATGAAATTTGATCCAACAACAAAGGCTTACATAGAACCCGCCCAGTAGATCTTGAAGGCAGGTCCATTCACCACCCCAGGTGTATATAGATTCTGATAACCGTGAGCTGCCAGTGCGGCAGTGATGAACGAGACATGTGACATGTCCGCAATTGCATGCGGCTGATGAGTCGGTTTTGTCTCCTCAGCCTTCTTACCCTTGGCAGAAGGACAAAGACCTTTGGCTCGCTCAAGCCATTCAACAGTGACACTCAGGTCGAACCGTCGAAGAACTACCAACAGCAGAATGTGAGTTCTATGGTTACAAGAATAAAGATAATTCAAACCTTTGACTTGTGTCTGGGGCACGTCACTTTCGACCAGACCAGATGCCACCTCGGTCAAGGGTGGTGCTATGCAAAGGTATGTCAAACTGTAGAAACCAACATGCAATAAAATATGTACCATCATGTGCTTCGGACGTGACACTAGGAGGCATGATGGCATTCAGACCAGGAACCTCGTAAGGTCGAGCAAGGTGTGGTGCGAGTATTGGTAGAGTGACAAGCTCATGAAAGGCAGCGCCTTGATGAGGTACATCATTGGACCAGCGGTTGGGTGACATCAGAACGAGAGATAGATCAGATTGAAAGAAAGTGGTCAGTGAGTAAAGAGTGAAAAGTCTAGAGACCAGAGACATACCTCACAGATTTTAAACCTGCTAGTCAGACTAGTAGACGGATGCTGCCGGCCCCATGCCTCACTCAATATTGAAGAATGATAGGGTCATCTATGCAAGGGTGTATTAGTCTAAACTTTGATGGAGCTCATCCGAGAGCCACCAAAGACAACTTGAAGCACAAGTGACTCACCCTGAGAAAACCCAGTGGACAGTGCTGAGAGTACTTTGTGTTGTCATAAGTAGCAGATAGATTGAAGAGGTTGAACAGACATGTCATTGATCAAGTTATATCAACTCACCTTTGGCACTGGGTGACAACTGTGTGTGTGACGATGCTTGCACTGCCACCACCGCATCAAGTGAAATTTTGAAAAACTCCATTTTCACGAATTTATGCAAAGGGCTGTAACTGACGAGTCTATCTGCAAGGACTGGCTGACAGAAGAGAAGATGTAGACCCAACCAATGATGAAACAGCCACCCCAAGCCCAAGGCCGGCAATGAGTACTAATGTGAATTTACTGCTGATAGAGTGCCAGACTAAAAATGTTCTATAAGAGACCCCACAGACAATTTTTTTGTTGTTGTCATGGTTATAGATACCTTTTAAGTGGAGGCCCATCTTGATACACATGCTGTTAGGCATATCAACTCAGCAGTAGTTAAGCAAAGAAATGGGAAGACTCATCTTTGATGCGTACAGATGAGCGCCATGTAGTTGATCATGACAAGGAAGTTAGTACGAGTATCCTTACTGGTCATCCCTCTAAAACTTGCAATATCTGATATCAGAGACTTATCCTCCACATGTGAGATCTGTACATGACCGGCGATATCTCGCAGCCAAACAAGAGGATTGTAAATAGATGACTGACAATAGGTGGATGCCAATTTGATGATAATTGTTGCCGCTTTGTCGCTGCAGGTAATCTTGGATTCATCTGAGGCCCACCTCCTCCAAGAACCTTGTGGAACTTGAGCACTACCCCTTGACTGTTGAGTGCATTGTCATGGCTGTGCTTGCGCTTTGGTTGGCAGTGAGATTACATCCATAGGGTTTTCCATGTCAAAAACTGAATAAATACATAGGTGACCAGTGTTATTACATGAGACAGCACTTACTGGCCTGATGGTAGGAGATGGGGGCCTCTCAGGAGTATTGGTGCATGTCTCCAAGGGCATTGCAAATTTTTTCTTGGGACCACTGTCTCAAATATATCATTGAACCTCTGTGTATGTACTGACTACTCTTGATCATGTTTGAGGCGCCAATCCAGAGAATTACGTTTGAGGGCTTCAGCCACTAAGGTGTCTACAGAACTGCGAATTAGCATGTAAAAGTCAAATGTGATCATGAGTTAGTGTGAAAGGTAGCGGTGATACTCGACCTTCAAATTGGTTCATCAATAAGTATTCCCAACTCTACGAAGTAGGGAGGGTTGTGTCAGACACGAATGGTCAGGCACCTGCAAGAATACATGTCACCGCGGGAAAGAAATTCTGAATCAACATCCTTTGTCGGTATATACCGGAAATGCATGGCTCGTGACATGTATGTTCCCGAATGTCTCATGATGTTTCATCTCCGCCTCACGACGCCCGCGCTGAATTTGTCTGTCTGATCGAAAACCGTGTTTATATTCTGTGTCTTTGTGTCTTTGCCTCGCTAAATATTTTCTCACCTTCCACAGTCAAGCTCTGCCATCTCTCTTGAGTTATCTTTGTTCCCCATCCTCTCTCTTGCTGATTCTGATTTGTGTTGCAGGTCTTGTACAGGAAGATGCCTCCGTTTTTGTGCAAATGGCCTTCCACAAATCCTCGTGTCCTAGATGCCAATGATTGCCCACCTCATAACCTTGCACATGACTTAACATCATACCCATTGTTCTATGACCCACTGTACTACCCCTCTCACCATTCTGCTGTTTTTGCTACGGCTGATACATTTCGTCAGTGGTTGGAGTCTGCGCTTGTGACCCACACTCGTTCTTGCACCTGTGATTCCCACGTAGCCCTTGTAGTCAGAGGAGGATGTAGGGTGCCTGGGCGCCTCTAGTTACAAGCAGATAAAGCAATATAGCGCTTGGATGGATAATTGTTGAATATTTAGCGTGGATACTTAGCAAAAAATCAACTACAGCGTGCTATTAATATCGTTACCTTCAGCAATATGACGTTCCTGGCTCCGCCAACGTTCGGCAAATCCCACAAACCTTCGTGCTCGCTGTCTGCAACAGTGAGCTCACATTTGAAGCGTTTCTTCAGCCGTTTCGCGTCAGATCTTTTTCAAACCAACATATGACATTATGTAGACTACTATATTATGTAGACTACCTGTGACATGCTCTCCTTCCCCTTCTGCGAGTAAAAATGAATCAGTCTGCAGAGACCCTAAGAACATCATGTAGGGCCTGCGCAACCTCTTCTACTGTTTCTGAATCCTCCTCCTCATCCTCCAGTTCCTCCAGGGTCTCCAGGGCATCCAAACGAGACGGGATAATGGGAGATTGTCTTGTGGCGTGGTGCATGCGGATGTGAGACGAAACTTGAATGTGTGGCGTGCTGGCGCTGTCACCAGGAGAGGACTTCGAACTTTCTCCAGGGAGGATGCAACCGCTGAATCCGGGGAGCTCGGCAATATCTGTTAAACGCTGCAAAAGATGGCCATTAGCTCTCCCGCATGTCAAGCGTCGAGTGCCAATCTGGTAAGTGAGCGCAGGTTCTAAGGGCATCATCTGTGCCTCACAGGCACGTAGGTAGTGGTCCTCATCTCGGATGTATGTTACGAGATGCCGAATCTCGATGTTGAGGCGAACTATCTCCTCCTGAGCACAACACATCTTGAAATACAGATCCATTGCTTGACGAGAGGCCGGCGTTGCCCACAGACGCTCTGATACATCTTCCCGAGCATCGCGTAGTAGGTCGAAGTTGGCCAGGAATGCATATTCGATGACCTCGTCCCATTTAAGAGTTCGACGAGGAGGAGTGAGTGCAAGCGCCGCTGTATTGTAGCGGTCGAGAGCTGTGCGAATGGCGGCGGAGCGAGTCTGCAAAGCCTTTGCAATGTGCTTGCGCAATTTGTAGCCTGAAAGAAGCCATCATCAGAGAGAAGCCACAATTAAGTGAAAAAATGATCACCTGTACCAGAGTGGTTCATTTTGGTCAATTCGAAGATTCGAGCAACCACTAAACCTTCTAACGTATTGAGAGCGCGCTGATATCTTCTTTTGGCGACCATCCATCCAGCATTCTGCCACTCAGGATCTTCAGGAACCCACCTATGCATGATGTCGAGCTTGTTCTCGAGTTCCTGCATGGTTGTGAGATCTTTCTCGTAAAGTTCGAGGGTATGTCAACGAGCCGTCTCCATTCTGCAAGTTGTGGTAGCATCCGCCACACTAAACGAAGCACTCACTGGTGTAGCAGATGCCCAGACGGATCTTGCACTGTCGAGGTTATTCCTGGTAAGATAAAGTGTTAGTACACATAAAGTTAGTGCGACAGAGAAGACGTACCGGCTGGCAGCGAGGTTTACTAACTTCTGCCAATATTCCATTTGCAGCATCTCGTGCTCTGGCTCACTGCGCAGGCCGTGAAGGTAATCCCGTTCCTCTTGCAACCACCGTTCAAACACAGACTCGTCCGCAATGTGAATGTCTTGCATGAGCTTCTTGAGGTTGATCTTGCCGTCTGAGAGGATGTTCAGCGCCTGCTTGTAGTTATTATGCAAAAAATTTCCTAATGTCGAGTCAGACAGTGTTTGATCTAAGTAACAAAAACTCACCGAGACTTGGATAGACTTCATATTCGTCGTTATACTCAAAGTACGTCGCGATGCTGCTGGCGGTGGAATACGCTGGCATAACGCAGCGTTGAGGCTAGAGCATTAGATTTCGAGAATGTTCGTTCACATGTCTCGAGGTCCTCGAGCCCGAGACCTGACACATATGTTGTGAGATGATATAGCTGGCAGAGGCATTTATGTGCATGTCCATGGAAGGCTCCAACCAGACAGGTGTGATGAAGCAATTGAGCACGTGGACCTAATGCGCTGTTGTCAAGCGTGGTCTTGAATTGACATCCGATATCATAACCGCTGCCCAAATTTGTGCCAAAGGCATCAAGCAGCTTGGCGACAACAGAGAGCGGATACTTAGCACTGCAATGAAGATGTCAGTACAGGTTGAAAGGAACGAAGTCAGACTTACAGTTCACCACTTTGGACCATGTCGGCAATAAGAAGACAGAAACCATGGCGACACACGGCAACAAACACCCCTGTTTCATCATATACCCCCCAGGATCTCTTTGTCTTCTCGTCGTCCATGTTCTTCCATCGCCCAGCGCAGGGGTTCTCGTCATCGGAAGGCTCAACCTGTAGATACTTGTCGTTATACATTATTTTTGAAATGAAAACAAGAGCTTACCGATGCCTGGTCATGTTGCGCTGGATTCGCCCACTCGTTAACATACTCCCAAGAAAGATAGCGGTCGTTGCACACCCGCTGTGTTGTAGGAAGTTCAATTGAGGGCCCCAAATAGTCTCCATCGGCACCCATCAGTCGTCGCGAGACCCTCTTGAGTGAGTCGTTGCCATCCATGGCATAAAGCAGGCGGAAAGTCATTGCGGGCTCGTTTTGCAGCTCATATGTGCAGCAGGGGCATGCATTCTGCAAACGCCAGTCGGGAGTGTCGCATTGAATTATGGCATTGACAAGAGAATCCACACAAGTGCGCAATTGCAGATAGAGATCAAATGATATCGAAAACTGGCGTGATAAGTACCTATGAAATACAGTCTTGAGTGAGAAGTCAGCACTATCTTGCAAACACAATAATAAAAAGACTTACTCCATGCAAGTCACAAATGGACTTCACAAAAGCTTGGATAGAAAAATGAGGATTGCGCAAGCGAGCAACGCGGTATAGTTCCAAAGCATCTATAGAAATAGCGACAGATGGTGATATCGGGGAGCAAGGGATGACACCATGACGGACAAGAGCAGATGCGACGAAGTGGTCGGTTGATGTGATAGTTACCGAGACCTTCTCAGCGTCTAAATGACACATTAGCCAATGGGTGTAGTCTGGAGATGTAACTTACAAAAAATGTCGACAACTTAAACACTCCAAGAGCCTGAGTTAGGTCTACAGGCGAATGCTGATTCCTGTGAACTTCCAAGAAGCCCTGAAACCCATGCTGAGCGCGTTGATGGCTCCATCTAAGGTAGGCGTCAGTAAGTCCAAACATTTGTTGATCAAAGGCATCAACACGGCGCTGAATGCGATCTCTGCGAGTCCGATGATCCATGCGGCGTGTTTGTTTGCTTGTAGATTTTCTATCAATGCAAGGTTAGTGAATACGGCTATCGTACAGACGCAGACTTACAGAGTCCAAAGGTCCCCATATATCTCTCTGGCAAGATCCTCGAACTCGCCTCCCGCATGACTGATGTCAATTGGGTGAGTGCCGTCTAATACGTTGTCGAAGTCCGCGCTGTCATCGTCAAAACCGCTGTGACCAGCCTCCTGCTGTACAAGCACCTCAAGCCTGCGGCGCTCCTCAGGTGACATTGCTCAAGGACTGTAAGTCTTATAATTGTCTAATTAAATTAAAACTTACCTCGAAGTCGGGCACGCTGCTCTCCACGGGCCTTGACGGCACGAGTTGCAAGTGCTTTGGGCCCATAGACCTCATTGACGTGGACTTGAAGACCCTGGTGGTTACGATCAGCTTTGATTTGCTGGACCTTCTGAGTGGTGAGTCATGTTTGATTTTGAGATTTCACTAGCATCCCATCTGCAGCTGGGCCAAATACCAATCTTGAATCAACGAAAGGTACGAAATGGAATAATGATGCACGTGACCACTGACCTTTGCATTTCAGACCAAGTTGGTTGAGATTGCCAATGTCACGGAGGGCAACGTCTTCAATGTCTTCAAGTAGTACCCATGGGTTGAATGAGCTGTTGCAGGCAATGACTCTGTCAGGTATGTGGTGATTTTGAACTCAAGTCTCAAGCTGACTTTTAATTACAGACCTTCCCTTCCACACTATCACGTACAGCAACAAGCGGACGACTAAAACTGATGAGGAACACATTACGTTTTCCGACCCTCATCCTCGTGCATCCGCTTCACATCACTCTAACATGCTATCTACGGATCCCCCATCGCCTCCCACAACTCTTTCAGTTCTCCGATCTGAGCCTGGAAACTATCATACAGGTGCCCTCGCAGATGCCACGATGCACGTTGCGCCTTATATCCCACCAGTCACTCACCCTAGCGAGCTGCATGCTCCGCTTCCTGGCGAGAACCCTGACGCATACTGGGTTGTTACGGTGGGCCAGGAGGTAGGAATCTTTTTTCATTGATGCGTCGCTTCTCATTTCATTTCTATTTACTTTGCTAACTACGTGTCTAACTACTTCAGGCTTGACATTGGTGAACGTACTCAAGGCATCAGCGGGGCTATCCAGGTCAGGCAAGAGACCTGGGTAGATGCTTTGCATCTGTATACGAGGAAGTACAACGAAGGCACGGTAGAAGTGCGCCCTCATGCAGGAAGTCGTTTCTGGCCACCCTGTGTTCCTCACACTGCCCCATCTGCCCCAGCATCGCCTGTTTCATCCACACATTCAAGCGAGGATAGTATCTGGACACATGTTGAGGATTTGTCGGAACAGATGAGCCAGGTCACTCGGTACTAGACTAGAAAACATATAGTATTAGTAAAATGACAATCTGTATGCAATCATGTTAATTCATTTATATTGCTCGAGATCTCAGACTGTGTGACTTGAATGATTTGGCACTTGAACTAAGTGGTTGAAGTAGCAGTGCGTCATTGGGACTTTTGAATCATGGGGATCCAGTTGCCGGTTTAGTGACATTGGAAGTTCCATGAGTTGATGAGCATAAAACCAGCAAGTTGAATGTCTGTGCTTCCACATCACAAATTAAAGCACCGGACCTCTCAAATATATTTAAACAGGCCATGCTCATGCTGTCAGACATGTTGCCGTGATGAATTTACTTATATTATATGCTTCCCGGTGGTGTTTGATGTGTTATAGCGAACATGTTCACTATCCCGTTCGCTATGTTTACTATCGAAATCTCTGCGCTCTGCAGTGCACTCTCATAAATTGTGTCATTTCAAGCGCAAATCACACTGAAGAATTTGACGCATAAGTTCTATCGTATTGCAATGTATCTAAGCTCGTTCATAGTAGCGTACAGATGAGAGCCTCTAGCGTACAGATGAGAGCCTCGAATCAGGTATGGAAGGGGCATATTCATCAAGTTTAACTTCGAAGAATTTCACCTCCGATAACACAATGGTGAGCATATCATATATCTGACTGAACTTATCCTTTTTCACCCTGCCATTCCTGCAATACCCAACTGAAATTTTCCTTAGATCGCTGAGTACCTCCCGCCCTGCCTGCACATGATCCTCGCAAATGTTGAAGAATGTATCCACTGAATGAAAGGTCGAGTTGCATTCTTGTTGAGCACGCAGGCGGTCGTTAAACTGTTTTTCCCATGTGTGTTCCTGACCCCAGTTGAACTGCCATTCACTGATGGCAATGCGGACATCTTCGATGGTGGAGCGTTCAACCTGCTGAAGGTCACCACGAGATTCATGACTACCTGAAAATTATAATTGGAATTAGCATGTTGAAGCGGGATTAGACAAGAGTGGTGCTTACCAGCAAGGTGCTCTGACACGTCTTGATCGTCTGAATCGTGGCGCCGTTCCGTACAAGTACTACTTCATAAAATCAAATGTCAGAAACATCTACAGAAATTATAAGAGAAAGCCGGACAACTTACCTCGCGCGCTTCCTGCAATGTTTGAGTCAATGATTGACAAAAACGTCAACAAAATGCTCACCTTGCCATCCGTACGCGTGCCTTTTCATTTTGTGCAGCTCGTATACTAGCTAGTCAATAAGCTTGCGTTAAAATACAGTCGATAAATAATATGACTTACCCTGGCTTTGAAAGCCAACGTGCAGATGCCTGCCGCTGCGTTTCTGCGCGTGTCATCAACGCTGCAGCAGCAATAAGTAGGAAGGATGCAGGTGTCAATGAATCAGAGTCACGGTGAAAGTCTGACTTGTGTCACAATCTGTGATGATCTGAGTCACGTGATCCGGGATGGTCGCCGAATGAGATGGAAGCAATTGAGGTTCTATGTACTAAGTTGACTAAGGGGCTTCTTACCTTCTCACACGCAGCTTCCTTTCCTTCATCTCTTATTACGCTCAACAGACAAATCTGGGCTCAGTGGTACTCAGGTATGTAATTTGGTGCAATACATTTTAGCTAATGAGATGACGAAAATTAAGATTCAGACCAGCCCTAGCGGCACGTTCCCCACCGCCTTTGGTGCTGCCTTAGCAGAGATGAGCAAGACCAAGGCAGAGACTCAGTACCCCTTTGGCTCCCTTGTTCCCCTTTGGTCCTGTCAGGTTAGAATAGGCCTCATCTTTTCCGAGTGTACTGCTCACAACTTTTTCTTACAGATCCCTTACACTATGGCGAAGTTCTCCTACACTCACGTTTTCACTGAACCTAAGGAGTCTTATGCCAAGACCACTCAACTCGGAATCACTTTTGCTCCCAGTTACCTCGCTGGTGTTGTCTGCGCCACTGTCTCCCACCCGGCTGACTCTGTCGTCTCTCTCGTGGGCAAGCCTGCAAACGAGGGCAAGAGCATTGGCGCGATTGCATTAGAAACTGGATTTGCTGCACTTGCAACCAAGGGTCTCGACACTATGTATTGATGATTGGTACTCTCACTGGTATGTGCGCATCATACTCTGTTCAAAATAGCTGACCAACACACCAATCAAGGCTTCCAATGGTGGATCTACGACTCCTTCAAGGCGTCGGTGGGTCTCAGCACCACTGGTGGCAAGTAAACTGCTTACTTGCAACTTCCTTCTACCTAGTTATTTACTTGCTGGATGTCATTGTGCCACCCCACTTTCATTGGTACGCTTCGTTCAAATTTTGACACTGATTACTGATCATACTTATTTTTTTTGAAGTCATAGTGCTACGGCACAACAGTAGTTGCCTCGAGGTATACGTGTTATATGTATGTCTTGCTCTGCTTGTGGGGCACTCAGCACAACTCACAGAGGCGGCTTTCTTAGGTCTCACGTGATGTCATTGTCAACGGACTTCAGGCGACTGATTTTCAAGCAAACAATTATTGGTATGTGTCATTGATTTGATGAGCAAACAATTTAAATTTTCGCGAGTTCAGGAAGAGTGCAGATCGTTTGGAACACCCAGACTCAACAATACAACACATGTCGGAATTTCACCATCCGCCCTTATTTAATTTTGAGGGCTTGGAATACGGCGCCGGCGGCATCACCAGTGATGACTATAACACCGTCCCTCCTCTTCCTCATCAACCTCATCAACTCGGATACGACGCTGCCGGCTCTCTCTTTCCTCCTCACCAGCTCCCTTATTCATTCTTTCCGCCTCTGCCCATCAAAGAGTTCAACCCCAGGATCGACTGGAATAACCCAGCAGTCATGTCCACATTAGTGTCAATGATGGCAGACCTCCGGGGACACGTCAATGACCAAGTTCAGTCAACATGGATCACAACGGACAACGTGCATGAATTTTGGGAGGATCGTATGAGTCTCACGCTTGATGATGTCGCACGTCAGTTTGAGGAATGGGCCTGCAATCAGAAGAAAAGTATGTTCATTAATTTTTCATCCATCTATTCATCATTTAACTGGTACGTGATCTAACTAGATATATCTGAGCGTGAAGATCTCGCCTCCCTGCAAAAACAAGCTGCTGCGCTTCGTAAGTTTTTATCCTCATTTACATTTATTTTCACTGATGTTTCGTCAGGACGCGCGATGGGAAGAATGGACCTCACGATGAATAATCAAAACTACGAGAAGGCTATTGTCCTGGTCTACGGAGTCAAGCTAGATGGTTGGCCAGAGGGTCTCCCTTTCCTTGCACCTTCTCACATGCACACTGTGCTCGAAGTGCGCACTCTTCGTGACACTTTGGTGACAGGCGCTTGTTATTGGAAGAAGCTCAACCGGCGTGAACTCGAGGACCTTCGCATGGATATTCAACGACGCTCGGATGCAGGTGAGGTGATAGGTACGGTACGCAAGAAGCGCTCGGATGCAGGCAAGACACGTAAGCGCAAAGATGGCGCTTCAGATACCACCATGGCCGACGGCGCTAAGAGGACTCGGAGATCAAGCAGGGGCACGCAAGTCAAGAGGCAGAAGAAAACCAAACCAACGAGTGCTGAATTCATTGAAGACAGTGATGAGGAGGGCTCTATTGAGTAGTCTACATAATACAGTAGTCTACATAATGCCATATGTTCGTTTGAAAAAAGATCTGACACGAAACGGCTGAGGGAACACTTCAAATGCGAGCTCGCTGTTGCAGACAGCGAGCACGAAGGTTTGCGGGATTTGCCGAACGTCGGCGGAGCCAGGAACGTCATATTGCCGAAGGTAACAATATTTATAGCACGCTGTAGTTGATTTTTTGCTAAGTATCCACGCTAAATATAGTACACGTGCCATTGCTGTGACATCGCATGTCTCACATATTATTGTTTCTGTAGATTGTACCCTCATGTCTTTTCTCCTGCCCACTTTGAGTCCTCTACTTACCTTCATTGTAGTATGTTTAAACGGTACCAGTTATGTGAGAACAGGTTGTCCGTCCAGGCCTGCTTGCTGTCTTGTCTTGCGCGGGATCCCCCCTGGTTCTCATACCCTGTTGACAGCTATCACGATACGATAATCTCTGTGAGTCCTGTAGACACTTCTGGTGACCTCGGTGGGGACTCCACCACACTTCCTCCTGCAGTTGCAGAAGTACTGTCGAGTGGTAGGAGCCATGGATGCGGATGCTAAGAAGCTTGGAGATGGATTATATTAATGTCACTACAAAGTACGGACAGTATGCTGCTTTGCATGTTGTCCGTACTTTGTAGTGACGTGTGTGACATAGGCACTATGACTAGACAAGTGCTACGTAGTGTGTTGTAGCTATAGATGAGTCATGGAAAATTTAGCCAGAATTTGTTTGTGCCTGTATCTGCCTGGCTCCCCTCTGGATATACATGGCTCTGCATGACTCAGGCTGTCGTGGGTTTTGACTGGGCCTCATTGACGGACTTATGTTGGATCATCAAGGCATTGTGCGAGATGATGCACATGCAATTGCTCTGCGTATATGCAGCCGTTGCAAAACACCATTATCCTGTGGACAGCTCCCTGTCCTCACTCAAGCTAATGGTTTGTTTCGCGGCGAACTTCCCATGCAATTCCAAGACATGACTTGGGTCAAAGAAAAGGTTTGCGCCGTTTATTCAATGACCGCACATGTTATTCGCCTGTTTCAATCCACCGACCCCGCTCAGCAACGAGTATTTCATGGAAATACATGTGCCCATGACATATATATTGTGTCAACAGCTACTACACTGCCTTGGGCCCCTGCTGATGTCAATGGTTTTATCAGTGTTGTTCTCATCGGACCCGAGAAATTTGATCCAAAGCGCATGGGGTCACTCTTTCGCGTGCGGAAACAGAAGATATGGTCCTTTTTGAAGTGGTTGAAGCACCACAATCATTTGTATGCAGAAATCCCACTGGACTCCGCTGTGATGGATCTGTATCCAGTTGATGAACAGCCGCAATGAACACAGGCCCATTGTCAGTCATGATTTCAGTAATAGGTCCCCACTGGCAAAGGAGTTCCTCAAAAATGAACAAGCTAAGGGACTTGGTGTTCTCCTTGCGTAGCATACACCATTCTGGGTACCCGGTAAGTGCGCAGTGGGCTTGCACTAGATGATCGAATCTACCGACTTTTGGCATCATCATACAATCTAAGTGAGCTTTGTGAAAAATGCCGTCTGGTACCGGTACGGTAGGCGGTATGTGTAACCGGGTGTTCTGCCTGACTTGGCATTCGTGACATGTCCTAAGGTACCATTTGATATCGTCAGTAATATGAGGCCACCAAAAGCGCAAAAGAAGTCTGGTTCGCGTAGAGAAAATACCCTTGTGACCGAGGTCATCGTGAGCTTCCTTCAGGATGCAGAAACGCTTTCCTTCGGATACAACCAACTGATGTTTGCCTTGAGGGTGCTGCCGCCACAGGTTTCCTTCTAGAACGAAGTAGCGAGTAGTGGACTGGATAAATGATTCATATTTCTCTTTGGTAATGCTGGCGGGTTTCTGTTGGTCTGTCAGGAAATGCTGGATATCCTTCAACTTTGCATCTTTGGCTTCAGCTGCCTCAGAACGCGGTATTGCTTCGGCTTCATCTTCTGAGGTTACGGTACCTAGACAAGCCAAAAACGTAGGGGGGCGGGTTAGCAGACACTGTGCAGGTGAAGAATGAGGCTGCGGTAAGGTATGGCAAGTTCAGTCATGTAGAATCTCCATGCCAAACAAGTATGAGCTGTCAAGCCAATCCTCATGGTCAGCTTCCTGTGGGGGATCTTCGTCAGCAGGTGGTCTCCTTGAGAGGCTGTCGGCACCGGTATGCTTAGAAGCGGGTACATATATGAGTTCAAAGGAAAATAGAAGTATACCTGCAATCCACCTATTGATAGTAGTGTTTGGCTGAAGGTCTAGGTTATTGATCATTCCCTTGATATACTTCGCATTGACCTCAACCGTAAGGTTGGTAATGCCGAAGAGGTAGATCCTAACCGCCGGAATGTGTGGAATAAACCATAGAGTTCCAACTTGGCCTGGGAGTAATGGCTTTCTACCTCAGTAAGAGTGATGGACCCGAAATGGCTAGGGTAACGTTTGCCGTTGTCGCCTACTTGAAGGAGGATGAAACCAACTGCTATTACCGAGGTGTCGACAGCGAGAATAACTTCACGGCCACAGGTGTGATCAATAGGCCTTAGTGCCGGGGACTGTACTAGCGCTTCTTTCAAGGTCGCCATAGCCAATTCCTGATCTTTGCCCCAGGTAAAGGGTACATCTTTCTGAGTGAGGGATACGAGTGGTCGCACAATCTTGGCGAAATCCTTAATGAAGATGCGTAAAACACCGCAGGTCCCTAAGAAACCCCGCACTTGCTGACGGTTTGACATGCAGGCCAGTCGCGGATTTTCTGCACCTTAGATTCCTTTGGTATGCTTCCATGGTACACATATGACCTATGATGTTAGCAGATGGAGCGGCTAATACAAACTTTGAAGCCGAAACGGTCAATCCAACTATCTGTAATTGATGAATGATGTGGTTTTGAACCTGCAGGTGCTCCCATATGAAGCGGCGAATTCCCAGGTTCTCAGGTATGGTCTCGTATGAGCTGTCAGCTCTTTGGTACCGAGTTTTAACTGACTTTGAAGCGATATCATCAATGAAGGGAAGAGTATACTTAGGAATTTCATCTTGTAAGACAAAGGCAATATCTCCTTGGAATAACTGGATGCTGTTTGCATGGCCCATAGGTAATGTTGTCAACTGGTGTGGTCCCAAGGATGTACCGAAGGTGGTGAGGTTGTGGGATTCTTCATGTAAGGCGTGCTGATCATATCCCGAAAAGATCGCTTCTTGGCTTCTTACCAAGTGGCACCCCGACCAGGACCCCGAAAACCCACCAACCAACATCGCGTCCAACGACGCCAATGTCGTCCAACGGCGACCCGCCGTGCCCATAGGACCACCCCAACACCCCGCAAACACCAATCCAGCACCCTTGGACCAACAACCCAAGAGCTCACCATAGAGCATGGCTCCCAACGACGCCTCTCAACCAACAGCTATTGCTCCCGCGACGCGTGGAGCTCGGCTCCGTACGACAGCCAAAGCACTTTTTGCACCCAGCAAAACAATAGAGGAACATTTGAATGGAATAGGCACCCGCACGGACATCATCACCCTGACATCGGCCAGAAAGCAACTCAGTACGAATGGAATGGCCATTTCCACAGCGGGCGGCACCATAAAACACATCATCGGAGCTATCTTCGAACTGAGCCTTACACCTACACTCGGGGCAACACACTCCGAATCACTACGAGCAATCGCAATAATCCTGAATGAAATTGAACAAACGATAGACACTAATAACATTATAGATAAACTAAGCGCGCTACTAGGTGGACCGGTTGCGACCCTGGACGAAAAAGTCGGCACCCTCGCAAACCTGGCTGAATCTCATGCAACCGCGCTAGAGAAAACAGTAACAGAGGTAAGTAAACAACTAGCAGAATCTATTGTGGACATTGGAAAGGCGGTAGAAAAGACATCCCAAACGCACACGCACACGCACACCCACCAGCAGAACGAAAACAGCAATGGCGGATCTGAAGGACCACGCTCATATGCTGCAGTCACCAAGACGGGCATTCCAGCCCAACTAACGAAACTCTTATCACGCAGCGAAGCACAATCAAGACAAATACTTATCGACAGAAGATCATACCAAGAGGCCAACGATCTCAAAGACCTTACAGAGGTCCAATTGGTCGCAAAAGCGGAACTTGCGCTGGAACTAATGTCAAAAGCAGGCATCGAGCTCCCTGAGAACATAGCGATTCTATCCGCAAGAAAGCTACCCCACGGAGGCATTTTGTACGAGCTCAACGCCGCAACATCAGCAGCTTGGATCAATATCCCAACAAACAGAAGTACTTTCCTTAACCATTTCGGCGCTGACATTATCATCAAGGACCGCGCATATCACCTCCTCCTAGAGAACGTTCCCATCTCGTTTGATCCTAACTCACGGATTGCATTAGCAGACATGGAACGGAAAGGAGGCCTGACCCGGGACGACATAATCAAAGCTCGCTACATCAAACCCATCGCACGATGCAGCCCTAACCAACGCACAGCCCATGTCACACTGACCCTAAAATCCAAGAATGCCGCCAACCAGATCATTCGGTTCGGAATCTCAATTGAAGGGAAGAAAGTATACGGCCGCAAACTACTCCCGGAACCCACAAGATGCCTTAAATGTCACGTATTCAACAGCGGCCACATCGCGGCAGACTGCCCCCAAGAACACGACACCTGCGGAACTTGTGGAGCCGAACATCGAACAGCAAGCTGCGCCGTAAACAGCAAGCTGCGCCGTAAACAGCAAGCTGCGCCGTAGACATTCAAGAGCTGTACCACTGTGCCAACTGCAAAGTCGAGGGACACGCATCATGGAGCCGAGACTGCCCAATATTCATCGCTAGATGGCAGACGCACAGAGCCAGAAATGAGGAGGCCAAATACAAGTACTTCCCCACAGATGATCCGCTCACATGGGACACCATTGAAGGTAGGTCTGACAATTACGAAGCTGATTTCTCTCCCCCACAGAATCACTATCAAGCCCCCAACAATGAATGGAAGACTGATCACCAACGTCGCCAACACAACCACAGCGCGCGAGAAAACGTAAACCGAATCCCTTTAGGCACGCAGACGAGACTGACAGATAGATGGACGACCACCCAGAACCAACCTCAACCAAACCCCGCAACCCAAACCACGCCCACAGCGCCCGCGAAACGACGAGATACAATCGACTGGTCCTCCCCGCCGTCTTCTAGCTTCCCTTCTCCCATCTACCACACGCCGGCTTCACTACCCGAAAGTAGTACAGACCTCTCAGGCTGGGACTGATGGCGGACAACGAACACCATCAACCAACTGACAGAGACGACTTCAAGATCTGGCAACAAAACCTCCGTAAATCGCTTAATGCTTGGGAGCATATGTTACACAACTTAGACCCGAATGTATACGACATGGCCTGTATTCAAGAACCTTACTTCAACCCCGTCAACCTCGCCAACGCATCTACTCTGGGACGATTTTGGGACGTCATATACCCGTCCAATCACCACTCTCACGCTGCACGGTCCCAAACGCTAATACTTGTCAATAAACGCATATCCAAGAACAACTGGCACATAATACCTATCAACTCGCCGAATGTAATGGCCATAGAACTCACGGGGCAATTCGGCAAGGTGCGTATATACAATATTTATAACTCCTGCGAGAATGACCACACGCTACACTTCTTGGAACGGCACATGCGTTCTGAGCAAACGGCGCGCCGTCAACGCAATGAAAGGATCGCTCAAGGCGATCACCATTCGAACGAACATATTGTATGGTTAGGGGACTTCAATCGTCACCACCCCATGTGGGAACTTGAACATAACACGCACTTATTTACTGCAGCGAATTTAGACGCTGCAGGTGTACTAATCAATCTTTTATCCTTGTACAATTTAACGCAGATTCTCCCAGCCGGCCTCGCCACCTTAGAAGCATCCAACACGAAGAATCACACCAGACCGGACAATGTTTTCTGCTCTGAAGGCCTCGAACAAGCCTTCTCACAATGCGATGTTAAGTACCACCTCCGCCCTATTGTCACTGACCATTTCCCGATAGTTAGCACCCTGGACCTCAACCCCGAACGCATCAACATCACCCCCCGCCTCAACTACTGCGACGTAGACTGGGACGAATTCAATGAAGCTCTGACCAACAAACTCGACACGATCAACAACCCTGCCGAACTAACATCCCCCGAACAATTTGAAAACGCCCTCAACGATCTCACACAAGCGATCGCAGACACTGTCGAAGAGAAAGTCCCCCGAGTCAAACCCTCACCATATGCCAAACGATGGTGGACGAAAGATTTAGGACAAGAACGGAAAGCAGTACACAAATTGGGCAGGCAAGCGCGAGACAAGACCGCACAACGAAACCACCCAGTACATGAGGAATACCGCGCAGCACGCAACAAATTCTCGGAGAATATCAAGAAGGCTAAGGAATCTCACTGGTCTGAATGGCTAGACACACTGACGTCCACAGGCGTTTGGAATTTTCACAGATACGCAACAAGCAATCCGGCAGACCAGATTCACACTCGCATCAAGACACTCAAGGACCCACAGGACGAACATACCAGCAACTCAACTCAAGATAACAACCGAAAGAGCGAACTATTGTATAATACCTTCTTCCGCCCGCCGCCTGAAGACGATTTTGTAGACCCTAATTATATCTATCAACCTCCCATTTGCGAATTTAAACTAATAACTAACCAACAGATAATCCGAGCCATAGCGAGACTCGCCCCGCACAAAGCTCCTGGACCGAACGGAATCAGCAATATCGTCTTTATGAAGAGTGCTCCCCTCCTCGTCCCATTCCTAGGACCAATCTTCCGCGCTACGTTCACCCTGAAAATCTACCCGGAACAATGGAAGAAATCATCTACGATAGTACTCAGAAAGCCAGGAAGACCGGATTATAGTTTACCGAAAGCATACAGACCCATCACCCTTCTCGACACTATGGCTAAGCTTCTATCCTCATGTGTAGCAAACGACTTAACATATATTGCAGAGCAGCACCAACTCCTTCCTCCAATGCATTTTGGAGGACGCCCAGGAAGATCAACAACGGACTCACTACACCTGCTAACAAAGTTTATCACAGATGCATGGGCCTCGAAGGATCAATTTGTCTCCGTCCTTTTCCTAGATGTCAAAGCCGCGTTCCCCAGTGTAATTGTCAAACGTCTACTACACAACCTCCGCATAGCCAGAATCCCAGAAGAGTACATCAGTTGGTACGAACGAAGGCTCGCAAACAGGACCACTACGCTATCCTTCGACGACTTCCAATCTGCCATCTTCAATGTTCACGATGGCCTTGATCAAGGATGCCCTCTCTCCCCTCTAGGTTTCATATTCTACAACGCTGACGGCTTACGAATTGCAGATCCCAGACCAAGCAAAGGCGAGCTCAGTTTGGGCTTCATCGACGACATAGCAATCGCCGCTAGGGCTAGAACGTATGAGCTGGCCAATGAGAAGCTCAAAGGAATGATGGAAAAACCTGGAGGAGCGCTCGAATGGAGCCGGAAACACAATGCTGAATTCGAGCTTGACAAAACGGCCCTTGTATGCCTGTCAAGAAAACGCATACCAGACGCCAATAATCCCGGAAAGACAGTCCCAGTCCCTAGACCACCCATCACAATAAGTGGACACACCATACACCCATCGAGCTCACACAAGTTTTTAGGTGTCATCATTGATCAAGAATTGAGATTCAAGGAACAAGCGGCAAGCGCCCTGGCCAAGGGCACAAAATACACGTTGGCGTGCAGTCGAATGACCAGAATGACCAAGGGCATCAAAGGACGCTGGATGAGGCGCCTTTATGAAGGGGTAATCTTACCGAAAATGTTATACGCTGCTGACATTTGGTGCGCAGGCTTAATCTCAAAAGGCAGGGGGAAAAAATCCGGAGGAAGAGGCGCGAGAAGCTTCGCATCGCAAATGGCTAGAGTGCAAAGGATGGCGGCACTTCTCATTACGGGCGCAATGCGTTCAACTCCCAATGATCTACTCCTCGCACATGCTAACTTACCCCCTTTTCAGCAAACCCTCCGCATGATATGTCACCGATCCACTCTCCGTATGGCCACACTCCACGACTCACACCCGCTTCAGAAAGGCATCAAAAGCGCCTTCAACTTCCACGCGAACCGCAACTTCGAGGGCTCAAAACGTCACCCATCCCCACTGCACAAGCTCTTCAACGAATTCAAGATCAACCCAACAACAACGGAAACCCTGGAACCGGTTCGACACTACCCTAAGTGGGTCCCAGATGTAGAGTTGAGAATAGCGAGCAAACCAGAGGAGGCATACCTGGAGGACACATTAGCAGACGAGGACTTAAGAGTCTACTCAGACGGATCGGCGATTGACGGAGGCATAGGAGGGGCGGCAGTGTTAATGGAGGGAGACAGAATGGTGGACGAGAGGAGATTTTACCTGGGGAAGATCGAAGAACACACGGTATATGAAGGGGAGATTGTGGGAATGATCCTGGCGGTAGAGTTGTTGAAAGAAAGATTGAGACGAAGAGGCAGAACCAGACCAACCATGGCGCTCGGGGTGGACAACCAAGCAGCGATTCGAGCAACCGGCGGATTCCAATCACAACCAGGACACTACCTCATCGATATATTCCATGATGACCTATGTCGACTACTGCCGAGGAACGACGACCACAAACTGATCATACGATGGTCAGCCGGCCACATAGGCATTCCTGGTAACGAAGCAGCAGACGAACAGGCAAAATGTGCCGCCTGGGGAGAGAACTCAGAGAACCCCAAACTCCCGATATCCCTCCGCAATGCAGACAACACCCCCATCCTACTCCCACGCAGCAAAGCGGCAATAAAGCAGACCTTCTGCAGCATCATCGCGCTCGAGACAACATCCATCCTCCAAATGTCTCCTAGATACGCACGTTTCAAAGAAATAGACCCATCCTTCCCCTCCAAAGGTTTCGCGAAACTTGCCGAGAAACTCCCCAGATGCCATGCATCACTGCTAATCCAATTACGAACAGGACACATACCATTGAACAAGCACCTCCATCGCATCTCGAAAGCCCCCTCCCCACTCTGCCCATCCTGCTGAGTTCGAGACGAATCAGTTCATCATTACCTGCTTGCCTGCCCGACGTACACCAGACAACGAAGTGCTATGAGAGCAGAACTCGGCCCCAAAGCACACCAACTGAAAAACCTTCTGAACGACGATAAATGCACCAAGTCCCTCTTCAAATTCATCGCCCGCACTCGTCGCTTGCTCAGCTCCTTCGGAGACGTTACCCCCCCAGAACAAGATTAGAATCAGACCCAAAGAGTCGGCTAAGCAGAAAGCCACTCGCAACCCCATGTCACGCCCATAGACGGCGTCTATCGTCCTCGCGAAAGCCTGGACCAATATCACGGACACACATAGATCCTAAACGCACATATTATATTAGCACTGTAAATACACTGTAAGTACTGTCCAGCATAGGGCCCCGCCCCACAGGACAATAAACAATGATTCAGAAAAAAAAAAAAAAAAAACCCCGAAAACAAGTTCATCATACTGTAGACTGCGTATCCGGCAAAGGATTCGGCCAAATGCTCGACGAATGGGGAACAGATGCATCTCTTATAGTTACCTTATTCAATGGCTGAAGGTCATGTACCAGACGCAGCGAGGTACCATCTTTTTTGACAATGCAGAACCACTGCGACCGGTAGGAAGCGGTTGATGGTTCATATACATCTGAGGCAATCTTTTCCTTAATGATCTTCACCACCTTTTCTAGAGTCACGGGTGGGATATAGATGGACCCGCATCTAAGCTGTCCTGATGGGGCATACTTGTAGTTTCCATACCAGGACTCTTCCAAGGAGGGGCCCTGGATCAGTTACCGTCCAATGACCAGCAAGAAAGGCAGCTTCATACTTGATATAAAATACTGGAAATGATACCCGGAACATTTCTTCCAACAGAATGGCCAACTCCTGGGTGTCCTCAAAATATGCATGCGAGGCCCCATGAGCGTTAAGACCATGTCGGCCGAGGGATGAAGGCCATACTAGAACATACATAAGTGATGTAGAGGCAGGGTAGATTGCATTCACAATGATAGAATCATGGGCCTGATCTGGCCATGCGGGTACTAGGTGTCTGGCACCAGTACGCTCGGATGCAACATATGGTCTTCATAGACGTATTTAGTACCTTCATGGATAAAGCTCCTACATACACCATCTTCATGTGGGTCTTCTGAGTCCTGAGTGCCGTCAATCTTAACATATTGCAGGAGATGGTCTTCCTGGCCATGGTGTCCATCCTAGGGACTTTTATGGATGTCTATGTGGTGGAGGAGGGTTTGTACAGCCACCATGGCCTTGGTAAGCATGCTATTCTATCCTCTGCAGTAAATTGCATGTTATCTAACAGAATTATTGAAAACTCACCTGGATACCATCAAAGTATATCTTTTCACCCTCTTCGGCTGCCCAATCTAAATTATTAGAGGATCTCCTCATAGATAAGGAGTTTTTGGGCCTAGGAACATAGTAATTATAAGCCAAGGGGCTCTGTAAGATTGGTGATAAAATCTGTAAGTCATACCAATATTTCATGCTGACATCGACTCACCAATTTTGGAGCAGGCCCAGCATACCTTCGGGCAAAATAAGCCACCAAGGGCTGATAATGTTCATCACTTTCTCAGGTAGACATCCCTCGTATAGTACGTTCAGCCTCATACTTGGCCCTCAGGCTATTCTTAGAGTGCTCTATGAAGTCTTGGAGCCAGATTGGGAGTGTTGTCTTTCCAATGTTTTGCATCATACGCAGTGTCTCGGCGGAACCACTTGGCCCATTGATTGTTGGAAAGAGTTTGGTGATGGACGGCTGAATCTTGGAGGTAAGGATCTGGGCAAGGGATGTCAGTAGTTTTATTCAATAAGGTCTTGTCTTTGCCAGTAAGCTTGGAGGCTACCTGTGACACTAATATGGGGTCTGTTACAACTGTGGTAGACATGGTAGGGTGGGGAGGAAAGTGATCAGCAACATTCACGCTATAATATAAACTTACAGAGTGAAACAGCAGGTACTTGATCTGCAAGGCAGCAAATGAAGATGTATTAGGACTATAAGATATTATTGTACATTCATTAACGGGAAAATGCAGGAATAAGATTACCACCACACATCATCAAGGGCTGTGATACCAAACATAGGCCTTCCTGCATTAAATGCAGTCACAGATACATAGCTCTACCGTGGTATGAAGTTAATAGCACCAGTCAGCATTCTGTCATTACTTACACAAGGCCATGCACTTTGTAGCTATAGCAACAAAATTGTCTCTAAAATTCTTGATTGCTGTTGTAAGGGTACCATAAGTCAGAGTTGAGGAGCTATAGGTCCTGCAGTGATGGGTAAAGGCCAAGGTAACAACCACTAAGTAGCACAAGAGTGCAGGGGGAAGGTACAGGAGATCAGCGTGCACAGCAGGAGGCCAAGGTTGAGCATGGTAGGAAGAGGGGAGAGAGAGACTGCAACAAGTCATGGTAGCAGTGTCATGTCAGCAAGAGCTTGAGAGAGATTGTGGTCAGGCATGCGGGGCAGAACCAGGTTAGAAAAAGGGTGCTGAATAGTCACAGTTGGATTTGGCTGGGCAGCAGGAGGTTGCCCCTTTGCGTGGGGGCTTGAATGTGCAGAGACAAGCTAGACTGAGCAGAAACAAGCAAACAACCAAGAACAGCTGAAAACGAGCAAGAACAAGTGGAAAAGTATGCACCTAAATTAGATGCCAGTCAAGATGGTACCAGCCAACTATGTTTTCTTGGCATAGAGCTGAGCGGGGGACTCGTCTGGTGCATTGGACATGGTAGACAGGTTCAGGTAGCCCTGGTAGTGGTGCTTGACGGAGAAACATGAAGGAAGGTCAAGAGAGGCATGAGCTCAACACGCTCAACAACCGAGTAAGATTATGGCCGCTCGGTTGAGAAATATGGCGAGCAGAGCTGCTGAGCTGGCTTACATGCTAGATGTCAATGGTAACGGAGCAGCAATCTGGTTGTGAGGTGTGGGCAGTATAGGTGTGACTGGACGAGGTGGTGTTAGACAAACTTGGACATACACAAAGTTGAGATTTCAAATGCCAATACGGCTCACGTTGACGACAATGAGGACAGGAGGACAGCACAGTAGGACTCTACTGAAGGTACCATGTGAACGACTTTTGTGCTAAGAATAGAGTTCTGAGAAGCCATGTGGATGACCTTTGAGAATGAATTAGAGTTTTGAGAAGCCATGTGGACAACTTTTGGTTATCTGTTTAAGATTTCTGAACATAACACAACTTTTGAGTTATCAGGTAGATATTTTATATAAAAATGATTCAATTTATTATTATCTCCTCTAGGCCATCATACGAGTTGCATGAGCTTCCTGACTTTGATGCAGAAGAAATTGAACATCTGGAGTTTCCTCTTATTGATGATGTCCTTGCTGGTACAAAGAAGCAATGAATCTATTTAGCAAGGACATCATCAACTTGAGGAAACTCAGGATCTTCACTTCCTTCTGCATCAAAGTCAGAAAGCTCATGCAACTTGAACTCCAATTGTAATTTGTGTGGCATGAGAGCATCATGTGAATGTATTGTTCATAAGTTGCTGTTTGAAATTATCTCTTTTTCTTTCTTTCCTCCATGACCACACTGCGGTTTGTAGTCCCATGCCTCATGGGCATTGCACTGTCGATGACGGTGGCTATATCAAGCCAAAGTGGCTTGTTCTCTCCCTTATACCATCTTTCTTGCACTGTGGTTTGTAGTTCCGTGCCTCATGGGTGTTGCACTGTCGATGACTGGTGGCTACATCAAACTAATGTGACTTGTTCTCTCCATTCTTTCCTTTGATTTGTTCTCTCACTTTTTTCTATCCTTCCTCCACTGTGGTTTGTAGTTTCTTGTCTCATGGGCTTGCACTGTGGATGATAGTGGCTACTGTTCTGACGTGTGACTCTCACTTGTCGCTCGTGTCTCCACATCATTACTCTTAGGCTCACCACATTTGACTCGCTCGCGTCTCAGCATTGTTAACCTTGGGTTCCCCGCATCATTATATTCAACTCACTTGCATCTCAGCAGTGTTGACCTTGGGTTTATGTCATATCCCATACTCCAGACTCAATTTCCCAGCCCTATTGTCACTATCCTTTCCATTGTGTATGTTACACCTCAGTAGGATCAGTCCTGCTACTCCATCCATCATCCTACTTGATATCCAGCCTTCCAAACATCTGCAACCAGCCTATACCCCTGACCCCTGAATCTTCAGATCTCTGGATCTCCAGACCTCCAGATCCTGTCCAGATATCTCCGGACCATCTTCCCACGGTCCGGCCATATCTCTGTTTAGTCACCACTGCTTTTCCGGTCCTTGGATATTGTCATACCCCGTTCTAGAATTCATTTCCCCTATATGCCCAGATCCTCCTGACAGTTAATATCCAACTCCATTCTGATCCTTCCGTTAGTCTATTCATTTCCTGTTCATTTAACTTGTTCCCTTTGTTCCATTTCATATCCGGCTCCACTCTTGATCATTCCGCAGTATATTCTTTTGTGTTAGACTCCCTCGTACATAGCCTTAACTTCCGAAGACTGCACTTCAGCTGGATACCCATTGGGAGTACTACAGTATATAAACCCTCTGTAACCTGTAGTATTTCCTCAGTTCGAATATTACAGTTATTCTCCATTAATGTTGCTTCCATCTCTGAAGCCTTAGGGATTGATTCCCTTACACTCCAACCCTATCTTATGGTAGTCCTTCCTTATCCTTGGCTATTTTGGACTTCGTCCGGATAGCTATTCTTTGTCCTTTGTCCTTTGTCCTTTGTCCTTTGTCCTTTGTCCTTTGTCCTTTGTCCTTTGTCCTTTGTCCTTTGTCCTTTGTCCTTTGTCCTTTGTCCTTTGTCCTTTGTCCTTTGTCCTTTGTCCTTTGTCCTTTGTCCTTTGTCCTTTGTCCTTTGTCCTTTGTCCTTTGTCCTTTGTCCTTTGTCCTTTGTCCTTTGTCCTTTGTCCTACGTCCTACGTCCTACGTCCATCCTTCGTCCTTCGTCCTACGTCCTACGTCCATCCTTCGTCCTTCGTCCTACGTCCTACGTCCATCCTTCGTCCTATGTCCTCCACTTATCCTTCGTCCTCCAACATATCCTCCGTCCGGACCTTAGCTTGATGCCTTTGTCCTGTTCAATCCATTATCTGTTGCACTCTCGGATATGTTCTAAAGTAGTCTTCCTATTTCCGGACATATGTCCGGATTTAGTTCCCGCGCTCTGAATATGTTTCTGGACGAGTTCCCGCAGTCCAGATATCATGTCCGGACTTTCCCACGCTTTTCTGGGCATCATTGGGCACTTCACTAGAGTTGCCTCACCTTCGGAGTTCCACTGGACTTCATTTAAACAGTCTTCCCATTTCCAGATGTACGTCTGGATTAGTTCCCACGCTCCGGATATGGTTCCGGCCGCATTCCCACAGTCCGGATATCATATCTGGACATTCCCACGTTTTGCTAGGAGTCCATTGGGCACTTCACCAGAGTTGCCTTACCTTCGGAGTTCTACTGAACTTCGTTGGATGTCCTCCGGACTTCATTCCGAAATATGGGGCATGTACTCGTGTAAGGGGCACAACGCACGAGCTGAGGCCAAGCCCTTCCTTCCTAACAAGACCCCCCGGTATGGGTCTTAACAGTTCACCGCATCATTATATTTGACTCGTTTGTGTCTCAGCAGCATCGACCTTGGGCTCTCCGCATCATTATATTCGACTTGAGGTGCTCGATTGCTCACAGTCTGATGGCAGCCACTGTGTGGATTCCTCACTTTCACTATCCATGCTCACACGCAGTCTACCTCTCTTGCTTGGATGTTGTGTTCCTCAGCCATGGTGACGATGACGATTGGAATTGAATCAGTCTTGGTAAGTGTTTTTGCATCAGTGGCTTTGTAGTAGTAGTAGTAGTAGGATAGCATAAAATATATGTATGAGTGAGAATATAATCACATTGTATACAATCCACTTTGAACACTTGTCAATGTTGAGGATGATTGTCAGAGACTTCCCTATGGGAGACAGCCATCTCATTGAATTTTACTTAAATGTTGGCAGTTGTTTTTTCCTGATAGTACTGTATCTTGTATCACAATGCTACAATCAGCCCATAACCTTCCGGCTCTCATGCCCAGGGAGAATAAGACATTACCAGAACATGTCATAACTAACCTCTGCTCAGGGTACCCTGATCACTCAGGTCAAAAACACTGTTCAGTCAATTGTCGATGGCACCTGATATTGAGCATATGTGTCGCTTATTGGTTAGGCAACATTCCCACAATCATTCATGGACTTTCCTACTATCATTCCATCCCATTTCACTCTGTCATTTCATATTGCAGCTGGGAGTGCACCATATTTGTGTTTATACTAGTAGCTACGAGCAATATCATGTGTACTATTCTTATACATAACTAACCTTGTATGACAACGCTCGAGCAAGAGCAGTGAATTTGGCTGCGCACGATGTGGCACACTCTAAATGTCTCTCGTAAAGTCCAATTCTCACTGGGTCTCATGGTTACAGAGGACCTAGACATCAGCTATGACAAATAGGATGTGCAACCTTGCAATACAAATACCATCCTGGTTGTCATTCAACTGGGCATCTTCAATGAGTGGTCTGTTTCTTGGAGACATGAGCAATTAACCCACTGGCAAATGATCATTGAAGTAATCCTATGAGATAGCATTGAATACAAACAAACGTGAACTGCCTACCACATGTCTGCAGACTAAAGAGCGAACACAAACTCAGTAATATTATAAGACAATCATACATTGACAGTACCTGGCGAGAGAACACGAGCTAAGGTAAGCATTGTAAATGCTTACATGAGCACATGGCAGGAGATCAAATGGCGGAATGTGGAATAGCCCCTGTGTGGTTCTGTGGGTAAAGGTGGAAAAACCACCTTAAATCTATTGTTCTGTCACTCTCACCATTCAAGTGGTCATTTCCTATTCACAAGTTTCCATCCTACAATCATCCTTACCCATTCATGTATCCAGCTTCCAAGCCAACATTGAGAGAGCCAGGATGCCAATCCTGTATAGCAGACAACATGTCATGCTATGTGTATTCTGGCGCATCAGCATGCCGCAGATGCGCCATGTGGTGCCCCTTGTTGCTGGGTAAGTCTTGTCCAATTTTTTCTATATTCTCAACTAACAATTGATGACAATGTCAGCACCTCATCCCAGGACTCTCGCCATCATGCACAGGATTTCCAACAACAGTCCAAGGTGCATGTTCTGCGAGAGCATGAATTACATTTGGCGCGGAATATATGGCGAGGCGTGCCAGCAGATGTGCAGCAATGGTAAGGGATCATTTACACAGCACAATTCTCATGAAACTCATATGTTCTTGTATCAGTTACAAAGACTGCAGAAGGCAGTTGTATTGCTCCCAAATCTGACATGTTGGATGTAGAGTCTGAGTCTTCGGACTCCTCTGATGATGTGGTTGTCTTAAACCATAAACCGGCTGACTTCATTGACAGGCCGCCTGGTGTGAGGAAGAGGAGGAGCAAAGACATGAGCCAGGCAGGTTAGCATAGTACTACCAGGCTATAAATGTAGCTAGTTCAACAATGGGTGGGTATGGTTCCGATGCCAGCTCTGAGTTACGAGATAGTGACCTGACATTGTGCATTTGAGAAGTTTAGTAGCCTATATTATATGACCATCACATCACATGCTGAGAGGACAAGATGGGGCACATCAGTGAGGAGCAGAATTCTATCTGACCCTTGCTGTCCTATGCTGCACTGTACTTATGTATGACATCTATGCTGACCCCAGTAATCCTACTTCCAGCACATTTATATATGTTCCATGGCCAATATACCTGCTTATCCATATATGTACATACTGCATCATGTATGGTATTACTACTGTAGACTGGAGTTCCTACTCTTTGTAAGAATTCACTAATGCCAGTAGCGCTACAGTGATTATTTGTATGACTCTTTACACTTCAAAGCTTTTGATATATTCTATAAGATCCTCTTGGACTGCATGCCAGGTGTGGGTCCATGTCATATCGTCCTGAAGACGCTCATCGATGATCACCTGATTTTCTATCCTCAGACAATCATTATCTGCCTCTAGTCTCTCAACGTCTCTCTCCATGATCTCCAGCTTTGCGGCTTGGAAGTCAATGGTAGCCCGTAGGTCACCAATGCGCTCCTCAAACGTCTCGACCTCTTCCATGTGCTTCAGGTGTGCATCCTCTGCACTGATCGATTGTTCATCTTGCCTTGCCTCAAGTTCACCGATGTAATGTTCCAACTCTTCCACCTTTTTTCCAAGACATGTGAGAATTGTACTCGTTGGAGAGTATATGGACGTATAGCAGTCACTATCAGACTTAGTATGTCATCTGTCAGACAAACACAATTATTGTACCAGAATGTTATGACTTACTTGCGAGGCACTGGAGGCAGAGGACAGGGAATGCGCTCGAATCCTCTTGCTAGCCTTGATGGGCATGAGGTCGAGGGAAGTGCAACATTTGATTGAGTTGTGAGACATGGATGTGTATGTGTGATGCAGTTAAGATGAGATGATTGATGATGATGGTTAAGTTACAAGTGTACAGTGACACCAGAGTGCTACTTATATCACCGTAAGTTTCCACAGGAATAGTTAACAGGAGTCCACAACCACAACCTCAATCCACTACGCTGAACCCAAAAAGGTCACATTCATATCATAGGTGGTACATAGTGGCTGCTATATAAGTATGGCTATGCAATTAATTAATTAATGCCAATCCTCTAGATGCACCAGAACTCCTCATTCATTGCTGGCTACATGGTAGCAGTGGGGAGGAGGGATTTGACATATCAATAAGGTTCCAGCCAAAGCGGTATAAAAATAAGGACCGATAAATTCTTGCCGGCATAACAAGACACTCTGCATCTTGATCTAGGACACAGTTTAAGGTGCGGCCTTGGTAAGCTACCATCCAAATACACCATAGGGACATGAAATGGTCAGCCACTACCTGGCCATTGTCTGTGCGTTTGAGAACCTCCTGGTTGGTCTTGAGATATTCCCTGGTTTCCAGTTGACTGCTAAGCTCGTTAACTAGCATCATAGCAACAGTAACCCACTTGGTGATAGTTATGTCCTTGAATACCTTGCACACGTCTGTGGAAACTGCGATCAGCTCGCAAATGGTTATTATACACTCACACTTGTACCCAGCATGCGGTCAGTGACCCACTTATCTACTTTCTTGTTCTCTAGTGGGAACGTGTACCTATCTTAAAAGTAAGGGAGAATGGTATTTTCCCATCACTCACTTTCTTGCGTGGTTTGTGCATATTTTACGTATTTCGGTAGTTTCGGTAGTTTCGTCAAAGGTCATGTGGTTTTTGCTAAGCTCATTTGAATGCCATGTGAGCGTGAAATGTGAAGAGTTGATAAAAAATTTGAGATTGAGATTTCCATGGTCCGAATTTCTTACACACTAACTAATTACTTAAGCTGCTTATGATTGTAATGAAATTTGTGATTGGAGACTACGAAAATTTTGAGAGTGAAAATTTTACCAAGCTCAAATTTACTGCCAAACACGATATAGTGGACAGTGATCCACATGCCTACTGCGCGCGGGGGACAACTTGGACAAACAACTCATTTTTTCCTCTCATAGGGGAAGTAGCAACACGAATAGCAAAAGCATAACAAACGTGTGACAACACAAATCATTAGCAAAAGCATAAACAAACATGTCATCACACTGTTCATTACACAATTCATTACACAACTTGGCAGCTGCTTTTGTGTAACATTCTCGAGTGAAATTGCCTTCTGTCAAGGTCATGCTCAAGGGCTATCGGATCCGAAGGGCTTTGGCCTCAGCTCGTACGCTGTGCCCCTTTCCCGAGTATTGCCCTGTATTTCACAAAGGCTAGACTATCGCGTCCGAAGGTTCCGGACGTATAGTATATAGATATCCGAAGGTATCCGGATATCGGATAAGCGTATAAAGGCTAATCTGGACGAAGTCCGAACTAGAAACTAACAGAGGTAGACTACCCGAAGGTAGAGCTGAATACGTAGACTTTAAGGATACGATCCTAAGTCTCGGAAGTTGACAAGAGTATAGACTCGAGTCCAGAGTATCGGAAGTGAGCAGAACTATAGTTGATATTCGAACTGAGGTAGTATCGTATGTTACACGGGTTTATATACTCGAGGATAGCACAGGAAATGTAAGTAATAGTTGTCCGAAGCTATGTACGCGACATGTGGAATAATATGGTGAAGTGTCACGGATCATACTAGAATGGAGACGGAAATGAAAAGGCAGTACAGATCAGTAATGGACGGAACACGAGAATAACCGAAAAGCGGAAGCATAGGAATACCGAAAGGAGAAAGGCTATGTTAACGTTATATGAACAGGAAATGAATTAGAAAGCTTATCGTATATGGATCGGAAGTGGAGATAGAATTGAGACGGAAATGGAAACGGATCTGGGTATCGGATCTGATCGGATCTGGGGTCTGGAAGTCCGGATGAGAAGCGTGGATATATGGATATGACACCTTCCCTCGCAGCCAAGCGTAATAAATAAGGTGTATTACACCAATTTGTGGGTCTTTTTACAATGAAAATGATAGAAAAATGCAATAATCTGACTTGATTAATGAGCTCAGCCAACTTGATTCAACTTTAATTGCGCTTGCTAAACAATGGTTTCAACAATGAATCCGAACCCACATTTACCGTGAGTTGCCGACTATTTTTTATTTGTAAGGTGTACAATGCTAATGTCTGCATATCACTTTGCACCATTTAGAATCAATGAACAGATCATGCCAGAGCGCGATCAGTAGTCTCAACAGGAGCACGATAGGCTTAATTGCCTTCAAATGACGTCTCCTGGTAGATGAAACCATCACCACGCTGCCTGGAAAAATCAGGATAGGCCCCTGCCTCCTGTACCACAGCCCAATTTCATGTAAGCAGGATTTGCTCCGCAAGGAAGGGCATCCTCCTGCTCGATTGAATGAGCAAATGAACACTGCTCATAATGAGAGACGCCATCAGTGCAATCTTCATCAGCAACAGGATAGGGGTGGAATAAGATGATGATAATGCCCAGGATGTTCTTGAGCACGCACCAGCAAGAGACACCTGCCTCACTGGATGGTTCAAAGCCAATGCCAATGACAACTTGGTGGCAGCTGGAGCCCATGACTACCTTTATCAGAATTTCCCTTTGAAATTTGTGTGCGTCAAGAACAGGACTGCCTGGAAGATTCATGAGCATGGAGTGGCTATCGGAAGGATGTACACATATACACTGCTGCGCCCGGCTCTGGTGAACACTTCTATCTGAGATTGCTTTTGACCGCAGTGAAAGGTATGTTGTCTGTGACCAATGAAATCAATGGACTTACCATGTTTTGAAAGGCGCTACTTCCTATGAGCACCTTCGCACCGTCGACAATGTTGTCTGCAAGACTTTCAAGAGTGCCTGTCAGCGTAGGGGTCTGCTCGATGACGACAATGAATGGATCCAGTGCTTGCAGGACACCACTCATATGTGTACAGGATGTCAGATGCGGAATATTTTGCCATCATCCTCATTCACTGTAACCCCACAAGCCCCGATGATCTTTGGAATTGCTGAAGAACAATCAACTCAACTCCAGGGAAAAATGATGATAAATGGGGGGACACAAGGAGCTGATATAATGACTGAAAATGCGTAGCCTAGGCTGCTATGCTTGCATAGACAAGCACATTTGATCCAAGGGGAAGCAAGGAAACAAATCCATGGGTCGTGCAGTGACTCATTCAAAAGCTAAGAAACGCGCGAAGCTAATGGATGTTGCGCGCTGTTGGCGTGCAGGCATGGGAACGCGGAAAATGCGAAAGTGCGAAATGCGGAAAAGTGCAATGCAATAAATCAATGCTTAATGAATATAGGAATAATGTGCTGCTAATGGCTTCTAAGTCTAGCTATGGACATGCTGAGAGGTCAAGCAAGGGGATGCAGTGAGATATGTAAAAGTGCAGAGCTATATATCTAGCTAAGCACGCTACGCGAGGCTAAGCCGAGCCGAGTATGAAATATGTAACAGTATATGTAAGTAAGGGTCCATGCTATAATATGGCACCATAATGAATAAAAATGCGAAAATACATGCCAGTGAGACTTGCTGAACTATGGATGGATGCTGCTGGATGATAGGGTGATAAACACGCGGGAAAGCGCGCGCGCATCGTGCAATGCACGGGAATGTGTCGTTCTATAAGGCAATGGCTAGGGAATGCACAGCTGCGAGTTTGTGCTTTGTCATTGGGAGAATTCAATAATACCCACTCATAGAGATGTGAGTCTCTACACCACTTCAAGAACAATCTATGCGACGATCTGTATCACCGCCTCACTCGAGCTCTGTTCAACATGCCTGACCCCACAGAGGAGGTGAATCATGACTATGGCCTCTATCTCATTGATTGCATACTTCACAAAAATGGAAAGTCATTGAATGTATTCCCTCCAACGCCTGTATCTCAGATGGCAGCAAGATGGGGGGCAATGGAGGGCAACCAGCTCATTACTTGGCAGCTCCAGTACAATCGCATGGAGCTTCAGCAGACAGTGGATGAAGGAGTTCCTTCGCTTAATGTCGAGCAGAGGGTGGTATTTGATGCTGTAGTTAATGATGCAATGAGTCATGATGAGCATAGACCTGGACATACATTTTTCATCTACAGTGCATGCGGATGTGGCAAGACATACATATCTCTGCAAGCTCATTGCTTCAAAGCTCCATGCTGAAGAAAAGATATTCCTATGCATGGCATCCTCTGGAATCGCTTCTCTCCTTCTCCCAGGTGGATGTACAGCTCATTCACGGTTCAAGATCCTCATTCCTATTCATGAGGACAGCTCATGCAACATCAAGAAAAACGATGTCAACCACGAGCTTCTCAAAGCCATGTCCCTAATCATTTGCGATGAGATCCCAATGATCCACAGGCATATACTTGAATGCCTTGATCGCACATTACGGGATCTTCTGGATGTAGTGGCTGATTTTGGAGGAATAATAGTGCTTTTTGGAGGAGACTTTAGGCAAACCCCGCCGGTGGTGCCCCATGGATCCAGGGAGCAGATAGTGGGTGCTACATTTTGCAGATCTCGACTTTGTCCCAGGCTTCACATCTTCCATCTCAAAAGAAATATGTGTCTTGGTCAAGAGCCTGCCTCTGATGAATTTGCAAAGTGGCTCCTTGAGATTGGAGCTGGCAAGAGCACAGATGGAGATGGAACTGTATGAGGTGGCGTATTCGAACATCTGAGAGGCATCCCATAAGGAAAGAACGATTGGCTGGGAGGAATGCATGTATGCCAAGTGGGGGTAGGAAGATGGCATTAGTTGATGGGGACGACCAGTATTTATGGGGAAGAGGGCAAGGATGCGGATTTTGGTGGCGGCAATTAAATGGCCTTGCCACATTTATCATCTTTTGTCCACAGGGCGACTAAATTGGCCGAAATAAAAACAATGTGGCCCGAACAACACAACATCCACTCAGGGACGGTGTAGCCGAAATTAACAAAGGCAATAGACAGTATGGGTTATGAGCCCTATATTACATCCAGATTTAGGTCGTGGATAGAGTTATGTGATATGAAGATTAGATTGCTGGGTGAATCACTCATCGTGACCGAATTTGGGATTGACCTGAACAAAGCAAGCCCGAGCATCTTCAGCCAACAACCTATACATCTGGGCCTGCCTAATTGCATAACACCTACGCCCATGCCGACCGGGCTCCAAATCATGCTGGGCTCGGTCGAGCCATGTTTGAGCTCTGTGAGCCAGAAAATCAACGGTCCACCACATCTCATGACCCACGAGGAGCATTTCCTCAGCCCATCTGTCATGCAAAGCCTTGGTGCGAAGCCAATGCACTCAGTAAACTAGATCCCGGGAGGCGTCAACCGGATTCCACACAATTGAGGTCCCAGTGAATACCACTCACATCTGTTCATTTGCTCACAGAATCACCTTGAACGTCCAGGGACCAAAACCAAGGCAGGGTAGAATTTCACTGACCTTGGGCATTGGGATCAGCGATGGCCGAGGTCGCCTTAAGGTCACTTTTCTCCAGCTCCTGGTATTTTTCAAGAAGGTGATCAGCCCCGAGCTTTGACAGTTGAGCACGGCATTTCTTGTATATAGTGCTATTAAGATTGATGATGTGTTCCACTGAGTGCACCTGCGACCAAGCTCGGGTGGTGGTGACTTGAGATCTGGCGGGCCGGACGGTGGTTTTGAATAGCACTGCCTTGTCGGCCAGGTGGACTCTGATGGAAGTCGAGGCATTCCTGCTGGTGAGGGGTAAACATCCCCCAGGCTGACGGAGATATGATGTTGAGAGGGGCCCATAGGGTTTCCATGATTTCTCCGTCTATCCTGGCCACCCCCAGGATGAAGTTGGATGCATATCGCACAAAGCACTTGTCCTGATGGCCGTGAACGTGCCATAGCCCTATGCCCAGGATTATCTCCATGCCTGGAGGAATGGTGAGATGAAGGCTTTCATCCACCCGGTGACGTAGATACTTGTTGTATTGATAGTTGACGTCATAAAATGTCAATGCCCGGCTGAGGCCATCCGTGTTGTGACCCAGCGCGTTGCAAAGGACATAATCCATGTTCATTTGTCTACACCTGAACATCAGTGAAATCATCTCCAGCGGTCAATTTGGCACGGGCACCTTTCTCCCTTTTGAAAATCCACCATAGAGTTCGGCACAAAACATCCATGCCTTGCACACGTGCACCCCCTGATGCCCGTCGCTTCTAGCTTGTGCCGAGATGTGTTGGCCTGGTTCACTGCTCTGTGATTGTTGTATTCAGAGCGCTCTGCCAAATCTTGGGCGAGGGCTAGATGGGCTTGGTATCTTGCTCTTCCAACCATGAAGCATTTACTGTCAGTAAGCCATACTTCATCTTCTGGATGTGCCGGGTGCAGATGCTCGGCCTTGAAATTGCTGTCCATAACCAGCGACCGAGCATACAACCACCCCGGCCTCGAATCATCATATTTGGTCAGTAGGGTAACATTGATTCCTGGTTGAGGACATGCCGGGCAGAACAGTGCCAGCTCACCTTCTTTGGGGTCTTCTTTGTCATGACCGAAGCCGTTCCATTTCAGAAGTTTGAGCTGCCGCCATTGTCTGACCACTCTCATCAACTCCTGGTATCTGTCCTACAATGTCTCGTGGTCTCGGTGAAGAAGTATCAGGACCATTTGGGTGCTCACCGGTACCGAATGTGGAAATGTCCTGGACGTTATGCGCCTCAGTTTGCTGTAGTAATTCATGGCCAAAGTCCTGCATTCCAAGTTGTCCAGGATGAAGTCGTTCAACAGCGAGAATGTGAATGCTGTCTTCGGTTGGGTGAATGATGCCGGGAAGATGCCCATTTCGAACATTTGCTTGTCTGGAGTTTGGGCATCTGGGCATTGACAGAACCGAATGGTCATGATGTGAACTCCTGACGTATCTACCACTACTGCGCTGGTCTTTCCTGCTGCCGCGGCATTGACATCCATCAAACAATCACAATCTTGCTCTGCGAATACATCACCTCCAGAGTCATCCACATCTGCCGCAGCACCTCCATTCAAACCTATATTTCTGGCAGACCCCTCATCATCTGTATCCTCCCACTCCTGGTTGTGGTGGGGGCAAGGCCTCCCTCCGTGGCCGAGGTGAATCTCGACCCCAATCTTGCTCAAGGTGCTTCTTTCGAAAAAAATCACTGTTCCACTGGCTGATCCTGTGGAACGGAAGGAGGGCATGCTGCGTCCGGCAGCACTTGGTGCAGAACAGCGGCCGGGAGATGCAGTCGTGGCATCTCTGAGCTCCATCTCCATCGCACATGCAGCACACTCGGTCGGCAGGTGGGGTGTCCTGCTCTAGGAGTATGTCCAGATATTCCTGTGTCCGGAACTTCCACTGCCGAAGATACTCATTTGGACTCTTTTTTTCGGATGAGGGCCAAGGTGAGCCATGTCCAGGTAAGGCAAGGATATTTTACTTACCATTCTTTTTTTCCGCCTCCTTCTCCTACCCTGCGGCAGTCTCATGGGATTGACCTCCACTTGGTCTTCGTATCCACAGTTGAAGTCTCCAGAAAATGTGTGCATCAAGTCCTCTGATGGCTGCTTGGTGGGCGACTTTGTAGGGGAGGACTGCACTGATCTCTTTGGGTTTGTCCATGTGTCAGTTATCCACCTGCCTTTTACCCCCTGTGTGGTCCGCATCCTGACCCATTTTACGAGGTGCAAGGTGCCATGAGGGGTGACCTCCTTTGGCTTTGACTTGACCATGTCAGTGAGAGATGTGATGGAATGTGAATAAGCGATTGAGTCAATTTGTTAGTGTATCCCGATTCCCTAATGTTGTGTCGCTTAATCGGCCTGCTTCTTGATTATTGATATGCAAAATCAAACATGATTTGGATAGCATCATTGAATGGCATATCTCTGTGAAGTGCATTGCTGTGGAATCATTCAAAAGCTCAGGGCAATGGCCTACGAAGCCTGTTTAATTAGATATGGCAGTTCAAGACTCTGAATGTAATTAAATCTCGGTCGATTCTAAGCTAACCACTGTCCAAATGACCTGTCAAGAGTCAATTCATGGGTCAAGATACATTTCTTTGCAAGGCATCCTGTCCCAACTCCATGAACACCACTAAAGCATCCCCCATAAGATTGGTTTCATTGCAGATAGAATCATCATTCAATCGACTGGACTGGATGCATGATGATTCCATGCTCAATTTGACCAGACATTCCGAGTCTCGCTTAATTTCTTGTTCCGTGGGTACTAATTTACTAAACTCTGAATAACACAACTTCCTTGCTCGAATACAATCTTTCCTTGCACCATTCTCTTTCTCTCTGTCTTCCAGTCTTTCTGGCTTATTTCTTTCATGGCAGGCAGCAACTCAGACACCGACAAGGAGCCCCCGAAGCAGCTGCCGTTGAATGAAGAGGAGGTGGTTGTTCTCGAGGCCTACCTAGAGCAGTGGAACTCCACGTCTGGTAAAGAAAGAAATGTTGTCTGGGGGGATGTGACCAAGGAGGCTAGGCTGAAGGCTCCTCCCATGGATGCGCCCTTGCTGAAGGCCAGAAAGAAAGTGAGTGCTCATTGTCATTTACCATGGCTGATTTCTGACGGAGTCTGATGTCCAGGTCTACCACAAATGGCTGCAGAACCACGGAGAGACCAAGAACAGCAAGCCCCCCATCACCATTGGTAGGAGATGGACTTTCCGGTCGGTCATTGAATCTCTCAGAAAGAAGGAGCTGTTGAAGAAGATCGAGGACGAGACTGGGTGAAGGCTGGGGAGCATGGGATGATGAACCACTACTCAAAATACCTGACCGAGATAGTGGAATCTCTTACCGAGAAGGAGATTGAGGAAGGGACCGAGATGGCCGTGCAGTGGAACAAGCAGGGTGTCCCCCCGGAAGTTCAAGCCAACATAGCGAGAAGGAAGAGCGACAACATTCTCCTGTATGTGGCCAAGGAGATGTTCAAAAGGGCGGGAATGCGGCTGTTCATGCTGTCTGCATGGAAGAATGAGAAGGGCAAACTGATGGTGTCCAGGTGAGCAGCTCCCATCACCTCAGACGAAATGCCCCTCTCATCACCGGCAGCCACAACTATAACGATGAAATAGGGAAAGGGGAAAGCTTTTCCCAAACCTCGGACTGGCAGACGATACTGCCCAAGTGGGAAGCCTATGCAAGGCGGCAGTTTGGTGAGTGGCCGAAGTTTTCTGGGTTGTAGCAAGCCAGCTAATGCATATCATAAAATAGATGCTGACGACGCAGATGACCCTGTGGTGAAAAGGGGGGGAAAAGACAACACCTATACTCTAGATATGGGCGACGACGGATTCCCTATACTCCCGGACCATGCAGAGATGGATTCAGACACCTGGAAGGCTGTCGTGAGGGCTTTCTTGAACTGGCATTACCGTGAGTCTGTGAATGTCAATGGGCCGAGCGAGCTGACAGCCATGGACAGAGGATTGCAGCGGCAAACCGAAAGATCCGGTTCCTTGGAAGGAGGTCATTCCAAAGCAAGACGAACTCATCCCTCCCCCTTATCTGCTGCATGGGTTGAAAATCCGGGAGCCATCGAGGATGAACCGGCACAAGGCTACTGAGCTGTTGGACTTCTGGTATGACAGACAGCAGATAGGCCAGGATGTCATATTTGAATTCTACGGCTGGTGGAGCAAGGCCAACAATGAGGTAAAACCTCATGTGTCTCTTGCTGATGTCTGGGAGAGCGTGCCAACAGCTGGAAATGCAGGAGGAGATGGCGAAACAACAAAGAAAACCAAGCGGAAGACCGCAGTTTGTGTGGTCATTCCATCTGACCATACCAGTGATTCAGATGAAGATGACGACCAACCTCGAGCGCCGCCAGCAAAGTCTGCTGAGAAGCAAGCTGTGTGGAACATCAAAGGGCTTAGCTGCCCGGCGAAGCAACAACCTAAGTCTACATCCCAGGTGGCTGGGGATGACTCAGAAGACAAGTTCAATGCCCCTGATTCATCTAAAGCACCATCAGAAGAAGATATGTCAGATGCTGGGAAGAACACCCGCACTATGGTGCAGTTCACTTAGTCACCGCCTATGTTGTGCAGTCGCCAATTTCATCGACATAATATCCTAACCCTAACCCTAGTATACCTATATAGAGACCCGCTCAATCATTCTTCGATATTAGCTCGTAGTCAGTCAAGCAATCGCGGAGTGAAAATGCAATGAGTTGTCTAACGAATGTCACGCACAACGTGAACCATTATCTATGGGCAAAAAACACCAACATTCTGCAGCTGCTCGAGCCAGAGCTGCAAGATGGAATCCCACTGCTGTGCCAGTGCCCTTTGCCGACAAAGGAGGCTCAATTACAGGTCCAACAGTTCAGCTCCACGAAGTATAAATCACACAGACGCATTCCAGAGACAGTAGCGCGTCTTTTTGACTGATTATGTCACCTTATTGCTACATACCGCCAATTTGCCTGCTGCTTGAAATTTGATCTCTCTCAGATTTGATCCAAATAAAAATCCGTCTTAGGCTTTTGTTCTACTCATCAAAAGGAGTGTTTTGGCAAGAGGAAAATAAAATCCAACTTTTTTTGTAGGTGGTGGGAAGTTTGCACAAAGTAGGCGGTGACTAAGTGAACCGCACCATAGGAAACAAACCGCAGTGCCCCCAAAGAAGAAGCCAGCACATCCCACCAAACCGTCCGCAGGTCGTGTGCAATCCAATGCTCCTGATAAGATGGCAACGACCTAAGATCCATCTGCATCCCGTGCCCCGCCCACCCCAATAGAGAAACTTAGGAGAGTGGGACCGGCATCTCGGATGGCTGGCACATTGCAGCAAGTCACCGAAGTCCAATTGCAAGGAAAGAAACGCGGCAGGGAAGCTGCATTGGAAGGATTGCCCGAGAAACACGTTAGGACGGAAGTAAAGACTAAGAAATGTGCTGCCGAAGGTAGACTTGAAGAATCGCCAGCCAAACGCACAAGAAGCAAGACTGCCGAAGTTCCACCAAAGAAGCCGAACTCACGATATGCTGGCAACTTTGTCAAGTCTTGAGCGCTTAGAAGTTCAAGTTTGGACTGCACAATTTTACATACTGTTTGTATTGTGTATGCAATGACATGATTGTATTATGGACATTAGTTCTATCTATCTATCTACATACCTACTGCTGCTGCTCAGTCTCCAATGATGATATGACTTGGTTGACCGTTTTCAGCATCCGGCATTGAAACTGCAGCAGCCGGTGCAGGTCTGACATGTCCTGACCTATACCAGTAACTTGGTCGCGGGTATCTGAGAACCACCCAAGCAACTACCTATTCTCCAACACAATGGCTGCAGGCACCCGGTCGTCAGTCGATCTATGGACAGCATCCTCCACTATGGCTTGTGCATGGTCGTCATCTGAAGTCAAGTCAGCTGCCGCTCGAAATATGCACGATAGTGTACTTACCCACTGTGCTCCTGATCATCTTCAGTCGCCGGTTGATGCGGTGCAACAACTCGGCCCTAGTTGCATCACCTTCGGCGCAACCACCTCTTTGTTGCTGGGTTGCGACGTGACCGGGCTGAGTGGACTGAGAGGTTGTGGGTCCCATCCAAGATCATAGGGAGGTCCATCATCCTCTGTGAGATCAATGATGTCTTATCAGGGTGGTCAATGGACAAATTCTGCAAACAAGTCAAGACTTACCTTCATCTCGGTCAACGACCGATGCTTGGGAGGTGATGTCATCACTTGTGAGATCGATCACGTCTGATCAGGAGTGTCAACATATGAATGCTGCAAAGATATCGAGGCTTACAATCTGTCTCGGCTGCCAGCGCGACATCACCAACAGTTGGAGTGTCGACCAGCTGTCCCCACCCTAAGTCGTAGGTGGGTCCATCATCATCACCATGGCCATCTCCGGCTGTGACATCCTCAACCGAAGGTGGTACTCCCCATCCCAAGTCGTAGGTGGGTCCATCTGCGTCGTCATGACCATCTCCGACCACGACTTCCTCGACCAAAGGTGATGCTCCCCATCCCAAGTCGTAGGTCCGTCCATCTTCATCATCATGGCCATCTCTGGCAGCAACTTCTTTGACCGAAGGTATCACTCCCCATCCCAAGTCGTAGGTAGGTCCATCATTGGCAGCAACTTCTTTGACCGAAGGTAGTGCTCCCCACCCGAGGTCGTACACAGGACCTTCAGCATCCTGATCTCCCGAAGCTTCGGCAGCCTCCATGTCTGTATGTGGGCCATCGTCCTTGTCAGAATCCATGCCGGAGGGTTGGATTAGGAAGGAAGGGCTTGGCCTCAGCTCGTGCGCTGTGCCCCTTACCCAAGTACGTGCCCCATATTTCAGAATGAAGTCCGGAGGACATCCAACAAAGTTTGGTGGAACTCCGAAGGTAAGGCAACTCTGGTGGAAGTGCCCAATGGACTTCCGAAAAGCGTGGGAAAGTCCGGACAAAGTCTGGAATAGTCTAGGATAAGTGAAGGACAAGTAATAACTATCGGACAAGGTCCGAAAGTAGTGGAGGTTAAGGAAAGACAAGGGTTAACTATCGGACAAGGTCCAAGATAGCTAAGGATAAGGAAAGACTAGGAATAGGTATCGGACATAGTCCGAAATAGCTTAGGATAAGGATAGACAAGGATTGACTATCGGACAAGGTCCGAAAGTATCGGAGCATAAGGAAAGACTACCGAAAGGTAGAGTCGGAGCATAAGGGAATCAATCCCTTAAGACTACATGATGGAGAATAATGTTAATATTCGAACTGAGGTTGTATTGTATGTTACACGGGTTTATATACTGAAGATAGCACAGGAAATGTAAGTAANCAGTCATCCGAAGCTATGTACGAGACATGTGGAATATTATGGTGAAGTGTCACGGATCATAATAGAATGGAGACGGATATGAAAAGGCAGGGTGGATCAGTAATGGAACGGAATACGAGAATAACTGAGGACCGGAAACATAGGAATAATACTTAAAAGGAAATGGATCAAGAACATAGTCGGGTATTGAGGATTACCAAGAAGCCGGAAGTGAGGAATACTGAATAATGGAATAGGCTGTGTTAACCTTATATGAACAGGAAAAGCTTATTGTATCGTGTCAGAAATGGATCTAGACATCGGACGGGATCCGATATAGGTCCGGAAGTCTGGATCTGAAGCGCGGGAAAGTAGTCTGGATATATCTGGACAGGTTCCGGAAGTCTAGAGATCCGAAGATCCGAAGATTCAGGGGTCAGGGGTACAGGCTGGCTGCAGTGTCCGGAAGGCTGGATATCAAGTTGGATGATGGACGGAGGTAGCAGGGCTAATCCTACTGAAGTATAGCAGGCACAATGGAAAGGATGGTGACAATAGGGATGGGAAATAGGGTCCGGAGTACGGGATATGACAGTCCTGCATGGTGTTGTCCCAGCCGAGATTGTAGGACGGTTCTTCATCTGCAAATACATTTAGTTGACACGTTGATAGAAATAGCAAGCACTTACCTGCGGATGCATCATTCTCGGTCGGTGCCGGCAGTGGAGTCCACCCTAGATCATAGGATGGGCTATTGTCGTCCATAAGCTGATCCACCTCGAGTTCTTCGTCGACCGAAGGTGTTGGTGACTGGCCTGTCAATGCTAGCAGCGTCCTTGCCCAACCCTCGTCAAACATGGCTGTATAAATTCCCATATTAGTTGTCCTCGGCAAGGGAAGAATTTCGGCACTTACCAGAGAGTTCTTCTATAACCTCTGTGATGCCGGCAAAGTGCTTCTCGTACGTGCCGGGTTCCGAATCCCCGAAATTGCTGTCAAGGGTCTCCAGCCGAGTCTCCAAACTCATATCATATCCTGATATATAATTAGTTTATTGGTGCCGATGAACTTTAATTAAAGAAGAGACTACTTACTTTGAAATCTTTGGCCCTCGAACATTGGCTTAACTGCCGGTGGTGTCCATTGGTCTATGGGTACAAAATTACCCCACCATTGTGCAAGGGCCTGCTGTCTGAGCGTGGTAATGTAGGACTTACCGGCCGCAGCCGTGAGTTCCTCGTTAGCTGTTGAGGGCATGGGAAAAATGATTTGTCTGGTAGACATAGTGTTTGTTGTATGGGTAGAGGATTTCGGCGAAAAGTATGGCTTAAATAGGGATGAGGGCAAGCGGTAGCCTTGGTGGATTGTGGATTGTGGACGGTGATCCAAGCGGCCCATGCCCACAATTACATAGTTGATATGGGCCATGGCAATGGCCGTCCTTCCATTGTTATGTAATCTATTGTCGTCAATCAATGGATCTTCGGCCCTGAAGAAGGTCCACAGCCGTGTTGTGGCCACATAGCTCATCCCTATATATAGCCTTCTTTTGCCATCCGACATTTCTCACCTGAACTTTTTTGTGCATACCCATACCCATACCCTCACCCGTTCCCTTAATCCATCCTTTGCCATGTCTACCGCTCAAAACGCTAATCAAGCCCTTTTCCTTGTGGCTGAGAAGGTCGGGTGTCTCCTTATGAGAGCCCAAAAACTCAAGGAAGGCGACCCGGCCTCAAAGGCTCTGGCACATGATATTGCCGTTACTATAGTAAGTTTTCATTAACACTATCCTATCTTGGTTCTGACTCGATCCGGATTGATTTACAGTCAACCTCCTTCGGCCTCTTTGGAGCTGCCGTGACTTCATTGTTGCCCATGCTGCTGTCATGCGCTGCCGAAATCCGCAACAACTGCGGTCCCAATGGCAAGATGAGGGGAGTGTCCGACTGGTCAACAGTCTGTGAAGACGACCCTTGCATCAGAGGACACCCCCTGTTCCTCAAGACCGTTGGATACCAGCGCCTGAGGTCGCCAACACCTGCACCAGCACCAGCACCTGCACCTGCAACACCACCAGCACCCTCACTGCAGCTGCCGGCTGCAACAGCAATCTCGGCCAGGCCACTGACGCCCATACCATCTTCCCTGTCACCTCCACCCCATCTTCCTGCGGCGAAGCACAACCTCTTCGTCGCAGGCACCACCACACGCAGCAAGCGCAAGGCGCCGCCCACCAAGGACGATGACGATGACGAGGTCCAGGTTACCGAGCCTGTGAAAACAGCACCCGCCTGTAAGTTGCCCGCCAAGGCAACCCAGAAGAAGATCAAGTTCGCCGTCGTAGACGAGGAACCCCCAAACGACGATGTCATATATGTCAAGGTAAGCTTTTTTTCTTTCAAACTGCTGGATATTCACTCAATGATGTGACCTTTAGACAAAACCAGCTGCAGGCCCAAGTTCATTGCTGGCCAATGCACCTGTGGCAGCATCGACAGTGACAAAGGTAAGTTTTTCGTCTTTTTTTTTCAGTTTTGTCACCGGTCGCTGATTACATATATTCTTAGGACAACAACTCGGACGCAGACATGACATCCATTCGTCTCCACAGCAGGCCGTGCAAGAAGTGCATCAAGGATGATCTTCCTTCCACTGTCTTCTTTAGTGAGAAGGTGGAGGAAGTCTGCACTAGTTGCACCCGGTGCCACGAGAAGAAGATGAAGTGTGTGCACCCGTCGCCTCAACAGGAGGAAGCCCTTCATGCCGCAGTCACGCTGAAGAAGAGCAAGGCTGCTGCAAAGAAGACCCAGGCAACATCGAAGAGGAAGCCGTCAGCCGGTCAGTTAAAGTCTCGGTCAACTCCTGGACCTGGCAAGAGGGAGACTCGTTCGGTGTCCCGCAGGCGTCCTACACCCATTACTCCCGAGATCATTGAAGATGATGAGCAAGATACCGAGGGTGAGGCAGACCCGGAAATTAGTAAGTTTTTGTATCTTTCTGAAGTCAGCTCACTGACCTATGTTTGGCAGCTGCTGCCTCAGACGCAGACATGGCTGCAGACCAGACGCCCGAGGCTAGTATTGAGGGTGGGGCCGAGGTTGGAGTTGAGGGCGAGGGTGGGACCGCGGGTGGTGTTGAGGTTGGGGCTGGGGCTGGTGTTGAGGGTGTGGCCGTGGGTGGTGTTGAGGTTGGTGAGGTTGGGGCCGAGTTTGAGGGGCCAGCAGCAGGTAAGCTCACCTCACCCTAGTTCACATCAATTCACTGATATATTTCAACAGAGACTCCCCTGGACTTTGACGCTGGTGGTGGCCCCATTGTTGACAACAACGTCAACATGGATCCCCCGGTCCTTGATCAGCGACCGTCACCTGTGGCTGCCAGGGATGATATCCCTACCGTCCTTCCCGCACAACCTACTCCCCTTCAAATTCTCCAGAGCATCGAGGCTCTCGGCACCAAGTTTGACTCACTCTTGCGGCAGTCAGCAGATTGTGTGGAGGCGGTGGAGACTAAGGTGGACACCTTGGAGACGGCATGGGTCGTGAAGTTCGCCCTCATGGAGACAAAGATGCAGGAGATGAGCACCACGACGATGAAGAACACCATCTCCCTCGGCCACATCGCCAACAAACTCAACACCTTCACCCGGACAGGCAACGTCACTGCCTTCAATCCTCCGGCAGACATCTCGGTGGGCAGCCCTTATGGTCAATTGCCCACCTCGTGGTTTCTGCGGGTGACTAATGCGAGCAATGTAGGAGGCTCGAGTATCTCTTCCATGGGTAGGGCGCTCACCACAGCCTGGGATGAGTCGCAGGCGCTAGTTCAAACTGCTCCCGGCACAAGCTCTATCTCGGCCATTCCAGTGACTGATGAAGCCTCTTCAGAGAAGCCATGTGAACCATCTGGCAGCGTCTCAACGGCTATGGAGTAGTTACATTTCATATACTATGGTTGTCTTTTTTAGATTATGCTTAGTATGATACCAAATCAATATTGATCTCATAGGCATTAAAAATTGATTGAATGATGCTCAAGTGTGATCTGGGTGGTGTCTTTGCTATGATCCCGGCCAGTATCGTCATCTCAGGCGGTTACTGGATGGACTTCATGACCTTCAAAATCCTATCTGGGTGGTATGTGCCGGTGGATTCCAATACTCATGTATATACCCCACCTCTGCTGAATGGTGTCTGCTGAGGTTCTGATACTCATGTATATTGTCTACCCACCTGAGCCGAATGGTGTCTGCCGAGCTTCTCATACCCATGTGTGTACCCAGGTATACACCCCACCCACCTGGGCCCAACCGTGTCTGTCAAGCTTCTCATACCCATGTATATAACCCACCCTTCTGGGCCCAGTCGTATATACCGAGATTCTAATACCCATGTATATGACCCACCTATCTGGGCCCAGTCGTATCTGCCAAGTTTCTAATACCCAGGTATATATCCCACCCACCTGGGCCCGGTTGTGTTTACTTGTGCCCAACACACCACCACTTGGCCCATCCGTGTCTGTCGAAACCCTTATCTATACCACATGCTGGGCTCATATGTATATACCGATGTATATATCATATGCTACATGGCTGGCCCGGACGTTAATATCGGATAGTTATATATACATGGGCCCACCGACTCTACTGGGACCGTACTGCATCAGGGCCCGTCTCGGTTGACCCATCTTGGTCGGAAGAATCTCAACTTCGGTTGGCCGTTTAACATGGGAAGTATTGACTGAATTATGTGTTCCTTTGCTTTAACCATTTCGTGTTCTAGGCACTTGACTTCTTCATTGTCGTTACTGTATTTCTCATAGATATGTAGAAAGGCTAAGGGGTCAATATCAAGTATCGCTTCATTTGTAGGTGCCACGCTGAAAAACAAACTTTCTAAGACTGTAGTGTTGAAACTTGTAGCAGGTTTCTTGTTCAGGTACCGGTCAATGTGCTATTGGAATGTACCATTGTTCCTTTGGTAAGGAATACCTCTGTCATTGGGCATGACTAGCTTGAGATGTCTAACATATGACCTAGCACTCTCTTTGATTTCCACAGTTCATGGTGTGGCTGAGCTGTTATTATATTTATAAAAGTATTCAATAACTACTCATCATCAGATAGAAACCAAATGAAGTATTTAGTTGTCCTACCAATGCCTGCAGCTGGGCTATTTTATGATTTGTTCCAAGGCATAATAGTTAGCTGCTGCTTTACATTGCAGATATATAAATCATGACCTATTGCCCATTTCTTCCTACCTGATGTTCCTATGTATCTAATCTCATCAGCTGGGCCTAATGATGTGTCTAATTCAACGTGTTTCTGCGTGTATACACCTAAATGAATCAATAGTAAATAAAGAAGAGTCTTTAGAGCTGTAGAGGGTGCTGTGTGGGGTGGAGTAAGAGTGGGTACCTATGTAGGTCTCAGCTATAGCCATCCCTGAGTACTTGGGTGCCATATTTAGAACTACGGCTGTTATTACCACTGGCGGCTGTCCCAATTAGGCCACATCAGCGTCCAAACCTTTGAGCCAGAAAACCAACTCCTTGCACAAAGACATCGCCATCCTGGGCCAAGATGTGCAGCAGAATGTAATGTCCTTGCAGTGGGATGTAATATCATTGTCACAGGATCTGACCCTGAAGCAGGCTATGGTCCATAACCTCGACCAATTGTCTGATCAATTTATTGGTATTGTAGGGGACTTCAAACAGCTCGCCATGATAATTTATTCTAACTTTGACAAATGGGTCAAGATAGCTCATACCAAAGTAGTTGATAAGGTTTTGGACATACATGGTCCTCGTCTCAACACCTTCTACAATAAACTTTACAATTATAAGCCATGCACCTGGTAAGTACTGCCATGATACAACTCTTTACATTAAACCAACCTTGCTAATATGACATTGAACCTGGTCGATCTCAACCGAAGTCATGACGACATCCTGATAAACTGGGATGCAGAAATTGTAACCCTCCTTTCTGGCAATATGCTGTAAGTACATCATCAAATCATTACTAACTCCATACTTACAAACGCTAGAATACAATCTGCTAGACAGTTCCACGCCTGCTGTCTTATTCGCAATAGGCGGGCATTTTTACAATGCATCTGACAGAATTATCTCACTAAATCAACCACAAACTTGGAAGAACCCTTACCAATCAAATTCATAAATACTCTATCATAACATTCTATTGAATAGTGATCAACCTTTCATACATATCATGTTGCATCAGTGAGTTTGTGTATCAGTCACTTAATATGGTTTACATTTAACACAACTTCCAGAGTTATATAGCTGCCCTCTCATCACATTATACATGATGGTCTTGGATTTCAACAAATGCATAGCCACTGACACTCAAAAGCTGAAAGCTAAGGCGAGCACAACTCAACAAGCGCAAGATGTCACTATGGACTGAATCTGCTGAGCCCCTTCCTCGTCCTCCTCTCGCAGAGTTCTCTAATGAAGCTGCTCTTTCTACTATCACCAGTAACCTGCATCTTTTTAAAGTTTCCACACCCATAAACGTTGACCGTTTTGAGAACCTTCTCACAATCGCTCGTCACCCTAATCTTCCTTTCGTGCACTCCGTCTGTCAAGGTCTTCGGGAGGGGTTTGGCCTTGGGCTGACACTCGTCCCGGAATCTATCCTACCACTTGAGAGGTACCCTCGCCCATTCCAAAAACTGAGGCGGAACGAGACTTCATCCAAGCACAAATCAGTAAGGAGGAGACTGTTGGTCGTTATTCTCCTACCTTCGGACGGGACCTTCTCCCTGGTATGTACAGCATGCCCATACATGCTGTACCTAAGGAAGGGGGTAAGTTTCATTTAGTGACAAACCATAGTGCAGGAGAATACTCCCTAAATTCTATGATTGCAAAAGAGGACATAGCTGGCGTTACCCTCGATAATGTTCAGGATCTTGGGGAAGCCATCAATGAATATCGCCGTTATCATCCCTGTGACGTCTTACAGATCTGGAAGGCAGATGTCTCCGAGGCTTACTGGCATATGTCAATGCACCCTCTATGGAAGATCAAACAGATCGTCACCTTTGAGGGTGAGCGACGTGTTGATCAAGCTAACGTCTTTGGTGGGAGAGCCTCCCAGCGAATCTTTCATGCCTTCATGTCACTCGTGATATGGATCGCGGTATTTGTACGGCTTATTCAGGCTTTTATCTACGTCGACAACTCTTTTTCCTTCGCAAAGCTTGGCGACCTTTCCTATTATGTTAAGTATAGGAAGATGTTTCCTTCAGAAATGGTAACACTCCTCCTGCTATGGGATGAACTGGGAATCCCGCACGAGGAATACAAGCAAATCTTTGGATCGCCTCTTCCCGTCATCGGGTTTGACGTCGACCCCAATCTCATGCGCATTTCCCTCAAGAACGACTCCAAGCTTTCACTTGTGCGGGAGCTTTGCGAGTTCGCCAGATACAAGAGTAAGCAGACTCTCAGAGACTTCGAGCACATCGCGGGATCTCTTAACTGGGCGCTTAATATTTGCCCCCTTCTTCGTCCAGGACTCTCAGCTGTATACGCCAAGATCAAGGGCAAGTCTAATGCCAAAGGTTTGCTCTGGTTCAATCGTTCAGTTGTCGAGGAATTGTTGTGGGCTGCTTACCATCTCTAACGGTCTGATGGGGTATACTTACTCAAATCCGTGTCGTGGTGCTATAACCCACTTCCTTTCGACACTCTTGAAGTCTACTGTGATGCATCGGGGTCAGGTATGGGGTTCTGGTACCCCAGCCTTAATCTTGCATTTCAGTCTAACCTTCCAAATCGACCACCCTCCAACGACATCTTCTTTTCTGAGGCCCTTTGTGTGACATTAGCCATCCATGACGCGGTCACACGTTTGCCCAAGGATGGACATCTTGCAGTTTTCACGGACAGCCTGAACACTGTCTATATGTTCAACTCCTTATCCAGGTCATCTGGTTACAATCATCTTCTCATGGATATGGTCGAGACCGTGTTGGTCTTTGAGGTGGATTTTCGAGTGTTTCACATCTCTGGATGTGGCAATACTGTTGCAGATCATCTCTCGCGTTGGAGAGCGAGAGACGCAGTGAGTTGCTCACCAGGCCTTCGGGTCCTACCCTTTCAGCCCCCTCGGAATGCGCTGGGGGTAGTCCGAAAATGATTCCCTTGACAGTGGAGGCCAGGCAGTCTGTTCGCGTTGCTTGGTCGATGGAGCGTCTCATTCATGAGCACTCCATCACTCTCGGCTTAGCCTTGGATAAGTCGACGAATCAATCTTACTCATCTGCACTCAATTCCTATGTAACTTTCTGTGATCTACATCATCTTGCGATTGACCCAACTCCTGACACCTTATCCCTATTCGTCACATTCATGTCTGCGCAGATCAACCCACGATCTGTAGACAATTACCTGTCGGGTATCTGCAGTGTACCCTCGGGTCACTTCCTCTGGTCCGATCTTGGACTTACCCTCCTGTTCCCTTTCTGCTTCGGACTTTGTCCTTGCAGCCATTACTCTGTTGGTTTCTACTTGGGATTCGTCTCGAAGTAGTCTTTAACTCTCCCTCCTTTCCTGGATATGTCTTCAGTAGTGTTTCCCACAGTCCGGACGTACGTCCAGATTAGTTCCCATGCTCCGGATATACTTCCGGACGAGTTCCCGCAGTCCGGATATCATGTCCGGACTTTCCCACGCTTTCGGAAGTCCATTGGGCACTTCCACCAGAGTTGCCTTACCTTCGGAGTTCCACTGAACTTCGTTGGATGTCCTCCGGACTTCATTCCGAAATATGGGGCACGTACTCGGGTAAGGGGCACAGCGCACGAGCTGAGGCCAAGCCCTTCCTTCCTAATCCGACCCTCCGGCATGGATTCTGACAAGGACTTTGACATTATGTTGCTGTGCCAATGGAAGGTCTGAGTTAAATCTCAGCCAATGGGCTCAAGATCTACGTGGGATCTGGAGTTCTCAATGCTTTATCTCCATTCAGGGTTTGGTAGACACCTACTGATGTTAAGCTCTATGGTGGACACTTATCAAATCATCTGAACATCTATCTCTCAATTATTTCCTGTTTGCTTTCCATATATATCCACCACGACCTCTTCAACCGCATACTCAGCTTTATCTGTTACCTTGTTTCTATTGCCAAGTTTGTGTCCTCCTCACACAATTCTAAATGATTCTTCAGATAACTCAATGGACATATATTCTTCAACAGAAGCCTGACCTACCCACAGCAAATATAACATTTATTTGTTTCTTCTAATATCTTAATGAGGTGTTTCATAACAGTCTGATCTTCCGTAGCAAACTTAACTATATGGTAAGTTCCTTAGACGCCAAAAGTAAATATCAGTGCAAGATTATGACTTTCCAGGGCATTATTAGACATTGCATTGAGAGATTCATAACTTACATTAGTATGAGTTTGAGGTCAGGAATATAGCATTTCTCTCTAGAAAAGTTACTCATCAGGAAGATGA
>JRHT02000205.1:0-43800 GCA_011800875.2 Suillus brevipes Sb2 | reverse complement strand
TTCTTTCTATTTGGCTTTGGCTTTCTTGCGGCAGCCATTCAATCGACATTGGCATCTATCTCCTTCTTTGCAAATTCAGGTTACGGCGCCGTTGACGCCATTGAACATGATCCCCTGAACCATTCAGGTTTGGCTCCATATGATCCTTCCCGCTCAGCGGACTCGTTTCCAATTTCTTTGCGTTTCCATTCTATGGCGCCATTTCGCCATTTAGGCCATCGCCAGGCCCTTTGATCATTCAGATTCTCTGCGCTCCACGAATACCACAGTTCATGGCAGCCAGTTCCTTACCTTTAGTTTACCTGACTATAAGCGTTCCTTTCTGATGATTCACTTTGATGGCGACGACTCCAGGCCCCTACTGTCCATTTCCCCTTCATTCATAAGTCATAAATGATGCTCAGTATATATGGTGAACGCACCTAATGGCCTTACATGTCCGCTTCCATCATCGCTAACATTCACGCGCCCCTATGAGTATACATTTAACGGATGACCATACGTGCGCCACTGTACATTATAGTTGATATCCGCTAAAATCGTTATTCCTTTGAGTTTCCTTTTGCGTGGTTACCTCAATCTGCCGTTACCTGTCCTGTACCCTCCTGTTCCGTGCGCCAAGCCATTCAATCCCTACGAAGCCATTGACGCGCCCTTACGCCGAATACGACCCACTCCAAGACTCAACAGACTCCCTTCGCACACTACGACGAAGGATTAGCTTCAATAGCAGTTCCCTAGGGTCGACGCTTTACTCGCTCCCTATAGGATCTTAGTTTGTCCTTTACCGGCTGACTATTATCTCTTCGTTTCACCGCCACAGGACAGGACAATTAGACAAGCAAGGGCTGCCTAAAAACTCTGTAGATTGTTCAATGTGAAACCGATCACCGGAAATACTCCCAATCTTCGAATGGTTCTCCATCTTGTGCCCTCTATCTGTCAAGTAGGCGATGGATTGAAATGTCATCACAGGATAAAGTGTTGCAGCTCCTCCAGGAGTCATAAACGACATATCCGCAGTGGTCGGACTGTTCACAATAACTCTCAAAACATCTTCTTTGTCTTTAGATTCAGCTAGGGTAATGTGGGCACCAAGACGGTTGAATTTGGAGAATTTTTGGATGGTAGACTGCATGGATTTGTGGATGGTGGTTGAACCGGGGTGAAAAGAAAGCGCATCGGTTACGAATTTCGCCATAACGTTAAATTCGCCCAACGGCACAATGACATTGAGATCATTCGTAGGGTATGTCGGTGATCCGAGAATCATGTTGAGCGCGCAAGATCCAGTAATCACGCCGCGTGTAGCAGTTAATAGGCCGAAGAATTGATTGCGACGATGCTCAGTGGAAATGTACGGAGTCAAAATGTCGTGTTTGTATTTTTCAAGGAGATAAAGCACAACACCGCGAATGGTCGAGCAAGTTTGTGCAATGTTGATTAAATCTTGCAAGTTTAAGCCATAGACTATGGCAATCACAAGCTCTTTGGCAAATAGTACTTGCACACAGAGTCAATAATTTGGTTAATAATAAATAATGTATTGACAAACCTCGTTCAATCAATCTCATATTTGAATGATAGGGTAGCACGTATGGGTAAGCAAACCTCCTAGACAACTTGGCGAGAATCACGCATGGTCAGTACTGTTTATATCACGTGAAATATTCACAAGACATCACGTGATCATAGTTGAAGCAGGGACATTAATGCATTGTCAAGCTCAATACACTATGCAATCAGAATGAGTGACAGCTGGAAAGGCAATTCGCGAACAAGGAAAGGAAACGTAAACACCAGGCAAAAACGGTGCTTCTATGTATGGGTAGTGAAATAAAGGGTAGCGAGGGTAGATGGAGGCGCTGCGAAACAATGAGACTACATGTATTTTTGATGTTACACGAGAAGAATCGAATTGTAAGAAAAAACGGTGAGCGTTCTATTATAATCGGTCAGGATGTACGTGTTCAAAAAACGACATGATGTACTATTATAGCACAACTGAAATCAGCACGCAACTACTTTTGTAACCCAAAAACAATGCTTACCATCTTGCAGTCTTCCTCAATACCAATTGCTTTATAACGTTGGGTTGTCGAAAGCACTTCGTGTGCTGGCATGGACGGCCATAAGTAGTAGCGGACGGGCCAGATAGCGAAGAAGTCTTCAAACAAGTCCCCGAAAAAGGTGTCAAGATCGTCGTTTTGCACAGCTGCACTGTAAGACTCAGAATAATCGTTAAGCCAGCACCACTGCTCAATCGTCCAGTCTCCGATGTGAGTTTGATACAAGTCTCTACGTGCGGTCCTGTGTTTGTTGTCGAAAAACGATTGAATACACTATAACAAATAAGATCAGCAAGAAATTAATAAAACTAAACACACTGACTAGTTTAGACCGTGTTTCAGCTTTACAAATAGTTCGCAGTTCGTCAGATGAGAAAATGTGAGATTGTGGTAATTGTGGCCACAATGTATTGCGTACAGGCCATATAGCAAGGAAGTTCGCAAAGAGAGGTACCCAGAATGTTGACAGATCGTTTTGACTGCGAACGAAATCATACGCTGCATAATGGTCGTCAAGCCAAGATTTTTGCTCAGTTGAAAAGTTTCCGATTGAGCACGTTGACATCTTTCGCGAGGTGTAGTAGTTGTTACAGGGTGAGTGAGGACTTGCGGAATACAAGTCAGATGATTATGTAAGATTCACGTGACATTCCAAGTTCAAATTCACGTCGCGTCGTATCACATGATCTATTTGTGTACTAAACTCAATTTGAAAGTCATCAGTTTCTTCCGACTGCCTGCCGAAGACTATCGTTCTGTAATGAAACAGCAACAACACCTTGATTCACACTGCTTCAAGTCATCTGTTACAGATGACAGCTCAAGTGAATGATTCAGATCTTCGTCCGTAGAGATCAAGCTCATTTCCATATCCAGGCCCGCGAAGGTACCAAAGGCGAATCTCCGTTGCAGTGCAGTGGCCGCCACCATCACGGACTCACTCCACATGATGACGGTTTACAATGCTCTCATTTGATCACCTGTGTACACGCTCATACGTATGTTGTTGTCGTCTTAAACATTTATTGAAGCGGAATAACGCTTTGCAAAACGCTACACAACACAGTCAACAAAAAACTGAACGTGCAATAGATCACTGACCTCTTCAAAAGATATGTGGTCAACGATATATCATCATTGTCCATATTCAAAACATGTCGTGGATCTCCTTGTACCAATTTGACGAATAGAATATTGCCATCTCGTCCGTTACGGTGCTTGTTAATCATGCGAGCAAGATTATTTGGTTTGGGAAATGTGCGGGGACTCTCAAAAAAAATTGTGTAGTCGTGGTCGAGTGGTGTAACAGAATTGGGAAGGTTGTGCAAAACGAGTCGGTAATGCTCACGGCAAGCATTATATGGACCACAGTCACGTTGATTGACCCAATAATTGACGTTCAAGTCAGATAGACTGCGTAAAATGGGAACACCCTCGAGAAGCGGTATGTCAACTATGATCGGTCGCAATGCGTTTGTAGGGAATAATAATCCCTTATATACATTCAAGTAGCGCTACAAATCTTTAAGCATCATCTGGACTTTATTTAAGAAGAAAAACGTACCGGCGCGTGATCAGAAATGTTAATCATTTGAGAGTCGACGTCGAAAGAGCACGAAGGCATGTGAATTGGAGGAATTGGTTCATTATGACACATAATTTCCCCTCGGAAGGGACACCTAGAATTCTGACAATATTTGGCGAGTCGCCACTCTACACCACCGTTATTGAGAGGTGTGTTTATGTTACCCTGCAAAGACCATTGAATGACAAAGTATTCCAAGCGATTGGTTGTGTTCCGCCACAAAGCAGGGCACGTAGAACGACAAGGACGAGCGAGAAACTCTGTGGAACGTTGCAGTTCGAACCGATGACAGCCGCCTATGCTTCCTAACTTTTCATCACCGCGTAAATTTTGACCAATGTGCGTGACGAAGGCAACTCCTTCAAATGTTAGTTCAGGATATAGAGTGACTGCTCCTCCGGATGTCATCATAGTCATATCGGCTGTTGTAGGACTGTTAACAATGATACGCATCACATTTGCTTCGTCGCTGGATTCTGTCAGTGTGATGTGAACGTCCTGATATGAGTACTGTTTGAACTTGTGGATTGGAGTATTCATGACTCGGTGTGATATGCTTGATCCTGATGTGAACATAAGGTGGTCCACAATGAATTGTGACATGTCTCGGAACCCTCCCAGTGGAACAATAATATTCAAGTCGTTAGTCGGAAAACAGGGTGTTCCCAACAGCATGTTGAGAGCACAGGATCCAACAATGACACCACGTGTGGCACCCAAAGTGAGCAGAAACTTCGCGCGTAGCTGTTCACTTCGCATGTATGGCTTCAATATTTCCTCCTGGTGTTTGTTGACAATGTAGAAAGCTACGGCACGAATGGAGGTGCATGTTTGAGCAGCATGAAAAAGGTCTCGAAGATTCGAACCATCAAACATGGCAATGAGCAACTCTGTTGTACTCAAAACTTAGAGTAATGGTAAGTCAAAAAATATCACTTGATGTTGATTACTCACTTTGTTTGGTGGCTCTCATAGGTAAGAAAAAAGGTACACGGTCGGAAGAGTTCCTAACAATCTCTCGATAATGCTTCGAAATGATGTATGCACAAACCCATCGCATAAAGCTACAGGTTTGCGCAACATTGAGGAGATCTTCGAGATCAAGACCGTCCAAAATCAATGTAACAAGTTCTTTGGATTGTAAGACTGAAAATAAGATGTAAGTGTGTAGTCAACTACAACACATTCACTATACCTTGTGAAATTGCGAGCATAGTATTGAAATGTGCAAGAACAAGATCAATGAGCACTTCAAGCTTGAGCAGCCTGAGTGTCACACAGTGCTGACATAACAAATGACCGAGTGTTGTAGAATTATGCCCCTAAATTCTACTCGCCAAATCTGACTACGATGCAGCAATCGCCTACCGTTTTCGAGCTACTTAAAACTTCCAACGAAGAATGCGCATTCATTTTTAGTGCGTACAATTTATTAAACAGCGAATAGATTCAAATTTGACATATTGCAATCAAGTTGAAAGAGAATTACTACGTCCTGGAAAAATCAATGTCCAAATTGAAACAAACCAGAATATGAAGATGGCATTTGACGCGAGTGGAGATAGAATGATATATACAGAGTCACCTACCGTCATAGCAACAAAAGATCTGTACAACAACCCAACGGAATTTGAATGTGAGGCTGCTTATACTTTACTTGACGGCGCAACTCAAAATTGTCAGGGATTGCGCAACTTATTGCATATGACCCCGGAACGACGATTGTGTACACAGATACACTTAAGTTGGCCGAAGATTTAAAAGAGGTGGCATTCAGAATCAAAAGAGGTTTGCTTCAGTGGGAATGAACACGGCTTGTCCGAAAAGTAGGTTTGGGTATCGACAGGAGAGAAAGAAAAGTTTATCAGCAAGGGCAAACCTTTGCCCCCTTCACAGAATATCACGTAGACGTAGTATGACTTACTGTATTTTGTCCAGGCTCTCATAAATTGCTGGCTGAAACCCTCTGGTACTTGAGTCACCCGCGTCGTCGACCTTACGTTTGGAGTAAAACGTCATACGCTGGAAATGGTGAAACAGGACACTCGATGATAAGGATACAGCACAGAATGTGCATACGCTAAGCCGGTTCTTTGGGGTGAGGAGTGAACTTTATGCATCGTCTGGCGGTGGTTTTTTTTCTGAAGCTCACCCAGTTCATTGTATGCAGGTAAGATGTTGAACTGCGTACGACACTGCGAAATGGAGGTGAGCTTCATGCTTGCCAAGTGAGGAGCAAGAGCCATACGACGTACGAAGCCCTGCAAGAAGTCAGATCATCAGGTTCTCCTTGACAAGGTGGTACACGGTGCGTGCTGCACTCAAAAAGCAGTCAGAGTATAGGATGTGCAGCAATCACGTGATTAAGTTACATAATCACATAAGTTTTAACATTTGAACATGACCTTGCTGGAGCAAGGTGATACACTGTTCAAGCCTTACAAAGCACGAGGAAAACTCACCAGACACATTCATTAACCCACCAACCACACTTGCTAATGTGTCTGGCGAATACAGTTATGGCGTCCAGCTCGACACAGGCTGGTGCAACAGCAAACGAATCGATTTTGGCACCAGTCATGAACTTGGAGGGACATGAACCATGGACTGTTTCCTTGCCGAATGGTGAACATCACGAGTACAAACACGTCTCATACATTTCCTATTTTCCCGACAGCAAGCAAATGATCAGCAGATCAAGCGACAAGACGATTCGGCGATGGGACCTGCGGAAGGGTAAAGAGATTGAGGAGGCTCGGGCGGTTTATGAGTGTGTGCAAGTAGTAGGGTTATCAAGAGATGGTCGATGGGTTGTCGCAGCTCAGGCTGGTGAGACCCTCAAAGCCAATGAACTTGAGACGGGGATCGAGAGAACATTTCATGATGGCGATTGGATCGACTGCATCGATATCTCCGCAGACAGCACACTGCTAGCGGGTGGGTCATACAATTGTAAAGTGCGGGTATGGAACTTGAACACGGGCGAACTTGTGGCTGGTTCATTCGAATCCGGCGGTGGACTCGTTGAAGCACTTCGATTCTCGGAAGACTCTCGGAAGCTGGCGATATTGTCACATTTGGAGGAACGTCATCTGCAGGTGTGGGATGTCCAAACACAAAAATTGGATGTACAAAGATCTACTCACTACGTTTTGGGTTCAAATTTTCCGGTCTTCTGGACAACCAAAGACAAATCCATCGTGACCGCATTCACACTCACGGATGACGACCTCACAATGATCTATGAGTGTGACGCGTCAACGCTCAAGACCGTCGGAGCTCCTTTCAAAGGGCACACCTCTACCATCAATTGTCTAGCACTCTCCTCCGATTGTGTTCTTCTCGCCAGCTCTTCCTACCGCTCCATCAAGCTATGGGCTTTCGAGTCCCGCGAGCTCCTCGCCTCATTCGACGTCAAATGCCCCATCACCCTCGTCCTCTCGCCCGATTCACGCCAACTGGCTTACACGACCTTCCATGACACCAAGATTCACATAAGTAACATTCCAGCCAACATCCTCACTAACGTATGTATTCCCCGCACATATTCATCATTTATATGTTAATATCTCTCACAGACCAGCACATCTAAACGTGCTGATCTACTCAATGTACGTGATCCTGCTCTTTCCTTCGTCCACACCATACCTAGTCTGATGCAACACATCAGTTCGTGCAGTGATAATACATCTCACCCCTCCCATCCCTCGACCTTTGCCTACAAGTGACCCACGTGGTTTCCCTCGTTTTCTATGCAAGCTCCTCCCCTCCTCTTCTCGTACGGACGCGGTTCACATTGAACCTCGTAATCTCCTGGATACATGTTTCTTTACCTCTTTGCTTTGCCGTTGACTCGACAGCGCCCTTACAATTCCCTGCTACACTCCCCCAACCTCATTCTCACACAGTGAATGGGGACTGCCATAATCCCATATTCGACTCATATTCTTCTAGTCTTGAACACCGGCACCACCCACCACCCAATCATCCGCCATCAATACTTCGCCAACGCTTACGTCCTGCTTACATCGACTGTGGCCCCTTCAGACAAATCATGCATCACCGGCTATCGTTGATGTTGCTCTCGCAACGGGTAAACTGGTAAGCGCGTCTCATTTTCTCGTTGCATTCCAAATCTCATGCATACTATCCATTTATAGCGGTACGCTACCCGGCAATGATGATGACCTGATTCGCGATGAACACTATGTCTCTCCTCCTTCCCCCAACTCCGGCTCACGCCCAGGTATTGCCAACGCCGGACAGCATGGAAGCGGCCGGTTCTGCTTCTGCTTCTAACTAATTTTGAATTTGCTCTCTGGATCTTGTTATCGTAAGTGTTGCGTATTACATGCGTTGTCATGCGTATCTTATATCGAACCCCCAAAGCGTTCGAGGTATATCAATTGCTTCATGGTCAATTATGTCCACCGCAGTGTTTTGTTTTACAGTAACACGTGTTAGGCAACCTGTGGTGCGTCCAGTTTCAATCAGAAGGGCGGTTTGTAGTATTTTTGCTTGTAAGCTAACGTCAAACCTGCTCCCGGGTATCTCAATTTACTGCTCTTTGCATGCGTTGTTATAGCGTAGAAATCGAGTCTGATCACCTCGAAGTTTAGACAAATGCGGATGTCGATAGCACTTGTACTTAACGTTTAATACAGGTGGCTTATTCCACAGCGTGAGAATAAACTGCCCGTTCAGTTGTTTTCCGATTAGTGACAAGAATGTTATCTTGTTTGAACTTTGAAGACACCATCGTCGATCGACTGGCCGTCGACCCTCCAGTTAACATGGCTGATGAATTCGATCTTGAAGCACTTGTGCACTTGGAACAGACGTTGGCTTCATAGTTTTTTTATAATTGACCGATCCCTCTGAAGAGCAAGTCTCAGGTTCTACGACGCCGGGTATACTGACGGCTTTACCCATGGACGCATTCATGGGCTGATCGAAGGTCGAGCCCTTGGGCGCGAGAAGGGCTTTGAGATATGGGAAGAGATCGGATTTTACGAGGGCTTTGCCACTACTTGGCAAGCGATATACGCAAAGCATGGACACAATGACCAGTGCGTTCTCTGACTGCTCTGCAAAATTCTTCATCACAATGACCTCTGAATCATCGCAGACGCGCGGTACACCACATCAAGCATCTACTTGATCTTGTATCACAGTTCCCACAAGTAAATCCCTCTAGCGCTGCAATATCATCTGGTGCCGCGGAAGAGATTGATATTTCGAAGCTGCAGCGCCAGATTCGATCGCGATACAAGGCGTTGTGCGCATCGCTCGGTGTAAAGCCCACGCTGAGGGCGGTCAATGTAGAATCCACTGAGGACGGTGGTGTTCAAAGTGCGGATCAGCAAAAACAAGTGTGGAAGTTAGAAGAAGATGCAAAAAGACCAACAATGCAAGGGCTAAGTTTTTAAAGGACTTCAGGATACACCCGGGGCGCTTTCGCGCGGGAGAATACTCACATGCGGATATCCACTCCAAGGCAAGTCCATCTTATCATTGAATCTCAAATTTTCCTCATTCTCGCCAGATCGCAGATGACAGCAGTAAATCGTATTAAGGGCTCGGAAATCTATCCAAGTAAGCATAGGTAATACAATGGAGGCAATTAAACGCTCGGATCTTTGTCCGAGTAATCATACTAGGTACTCGAGATATCTGATACATGGGCAGGCGATAGCAATGAAAAATTTTGTTATACAGTGGTGTCCCTCGAGTACGCAGAACCAAAAAAATGATGTGGCATCACCTTAATGCGAGCAGCAAGCGCCGTTCGTGCCGTTGGGGCCGTTCGCTCCATTGAAGGCTGGCTTGCTCATCGGGTCATTTGTTCCTGGAACATCCATGCTCGGGTTCTTCGTGAAGAAATTGTTAGGTTTGAACAGCAAATTAACGTGCTCAACTGGCATGCTAAGGGAGAGTTAGACAGCCAGACTCTTCTATGCGGTAAGTGATACTCACACAGGCCAATCCTCAGGGCGAGGAATGTGAGTCGTGCCTACGAAAGAGGTGGGAATATCGTTCATCCAATGACCAAATAATGTGAGCGAGGGTACAACGCACCGACAGTGAGGTAGAGCACGATGTCCTCGTTCTCGATGCTTCCGTTTCCATCTTTGACCCATTTGCCAACAGAGTCCTCAGGCTCCTCACGAGTCTGTGGGACGTACTTTCCACTTGGCCACATCCTGCTACCATCTACACCCTCCTTATCTCTTACAACCCACAACGTCTTGTGAGCAAATGAAGCACGGCGAGCAACCCAGGAATCAGTATGTGCCATAAGTGGAAGCACACCTCCCTTCATCATGATAGCATAACTTGCAGCCTTGCCAGATGCCTCGTGTGTCCGCGCCCCGTTCGTGATGCGCCAACGACGTTCGCGAGCCCAGTCGAAGTCGCGCGCGCCATCTTGCACTTGAGACTTGAGCACCCTGTCCTTCACGACGAAACCGTTGCCCGCGAAGTTTTCTTTCGAGCCAGTGGGAGCGCTGAGAGGGACAATGTCGGACTCGACGACGGAGTTGTAGAGGCCATCGACCATCGGGTCGACCCGAACGGAGAACAGGTGCTGGTGGTTGTGTGCGTTGATATTCGGAGCAATAGTCGTACCGTATGGGTTGGGTTCGTCTTGGCCAGCGACATACACCTGAAGAATTCCGGTAAGACGGATCTCAAGTTCAATGTTACCGTCTTGGTAGAACATATAGTTCCAGATGTACTCTGATGACAATAAGAACCTTAGCCACGAGTCAGGCTTGTGTCCCAGTCAACGTACCGTAGTTTGCAAGCGTGCAGACCATGCTGACGACAAGACGCCTGCTGCGAACTGTCTGATGGCGACCGCCAGGACGATAGTCAGTGTGCTTCCAAAGAACACCAGCATCTTCTTCGTGAATACATATCGCGTTCTTGATTATGAACGGAGTCCCCGAATGTGTGATATACGTGCCAGGCTAGAGGAGGACTGGTAAGACATCATCGCGCGGAGTGAGTCATGGATACGTACGAGGTAGTGAATTTGTCCAAGGCAATCACAACCTAAGGAAAGCTCATTTGCCATTGTTCCCATGCCATATTCACCACTAGTATAACTTGAGACACCAATCAACCACTGTTCGGAAGACTACTTACCTGTCAAAAGCGAATTTGCGAGGATGGGGGAATTCCGGTGCGCCGTATGGAACGACCATCTCTGCAAGCGATAGGCGATACATAATAGGACGGATTTCGCCGTCGTCGTTGTATGTAATTGTCGAGAGCGCGAGACCCTCACGATGGCTGAATCCTGCATGAAATGTCATGTTAGATGCGCAATAAGGCTGAGTATTGCAAATGACGAACCAACGTGCATCTTCCACTTCTGCCACTCGAGCACATTGCCATCCATCTTGAATGACACGCCCTCGGGCTGGAGAACGTGAAGAGGCTTGATATCATCGCGAGGCTTGTGAGTCGGGTCCGCCTGAAGGAGATCCGGCAGGAAATCGTAAGACTTGACAGGAGGTGGAATACGCTCTCGTTTTGACTCGGTGAAAGAGTCTTCGGACAATGGACACGGGACTGTACTCGAGACGCTCAATTCCGCAGAACCATCCTTGGCCCTCTTGTAGGTCGGCGGAAAATCGATCTGGACAACCTTTTCTGCAAGGGAGTCAATAACTACGACAAAGTCCTGTGGTCACATATCATAAGTCGAAAATTTCAGGAAGTGAATGCAAGAACTAACCAATGGGTGAGCATAGAGGTTCTCATGCTCAGAGTAACGAGCAAAGACGAAAGCTTGTTGCAAGCGAGTATGTTTCGGGAAGCGGTCATCATAACCGATAGCCCAGCCATCAGCGTAGATTTGTTCGGGTAGCACGCCTGCTAGACAGTGAGCAGAATCTCAGGTCACAGCCAGAGAGCACTTGCCGACTTCTTTCGCGAGAGCTTGAACTGTAGCATCTCTGCGCACGACGTGCTCACAGAAAGCGAGCTCTTCGGGAGAGATCTGAGGTTCTGAGCCCTCTCCAACTAACTCGCAGGTATCGACGTTCCAAGTCCCATCTTCAAAAGACAGGATGGCGTTGAATGTGCCCCTATGTTATGATGAGTTGTCGTGTGACCAGAATTATTTTGCGAATAACGAACCCATTGACCACATCCAAGAACTACGTAACAGTTAGAACAAAGCGAACAACGTCAAAAGTTTACGTACATCACTCTCGGCTTTCCTGACGATTGGAGTGGGCGCTTCGGGCTGGCCGCCCGGTGTCAGTGGGATCCCCAGTGCTGCGAGCACTGCCTTCTTCGGAGGCGGGACGAGAGTGCAGGTGATGAAGCGGACGGCTTTGATTGGTGTGTTTGCGGTAGTGTAAAGCCGGATCGCCAAAGACACTGCATTGATCTAGAAGAGGGAATGAGGACAGGTTGAAGGCAGAAAGCCAATCAATGACTGACCTCATCTGCGGTCAAAGGGTCTAGGGGGTGTTTAAACTTGGTAGCATTTGCTGTCACGGGTGTGTGGACCGTCGTAGCGGTTGCAGGTGAGGCTGAAGGAGCCATATAGTGACAAAACGGTCGGAGCACGGAAGTATTGAGGCTGATAGGCCACTGGGGGTCGAGATATGGGAACACTGCCCTTCTTATAGGTCAGTGGAACTTGTAATTATTAGGTTATAAGTCCTTATCATACGAGAGTAAATGGGCACGATGCAGCCTGCAGGGGACCCTTTCAAAAAAACGTGTCTTAGATAAGATATCACTGGGAACATTCCTAATATGATAAGGCGAACTAATGGCGAGAGTGTGGGCAATGCGAATTCAGAGAAGGGCGTACAACTCCTGCGCTAAACCGGTTTCAAACCGGACACCGAGAAACTCACCGAGCATTCATGGGATATGCCAGCTTAGAGTCCCTAGACTCGGAGTTGCACTGAACCAATGTCACTTTCCTGCTTGATTCATCCTCTCAATTTAATATCGTCGTGGGCATTACCAGCAGATAAATATGACCGTTGATGAACTCGAACCGTGGCTGGGCTCGGATAAGATTGGGCGTAGGTCTCGTGAGCGGTGCTAAGATAGTGGATATCCTGAAGAAGAACACGGACATGGACCCAGAGAAGTACGAAATGATATGTGGTGCCCCGGCTTCCCAATTCGTGACCTTGATTGTGTTGGGGCTATTTGAATCACATGAGGAAGGTAGTTGGTGGGAGATGAGCTCGCCGTGCGTGAGATGCCATGGGATTGATGCCTACACAGTCACAATAGCCGACATCTAGTGCAAGAGCATCATCTCAAAGACATGAAAACCAAGGGAGAGCTCGCCAATATAAAGATTACCACAAGGTGTAAGGGCTTATTCTTACGTTCCTGGCAGGCGTAACACTGAACCTAATGTCTGCAAAGCCGAAAAAATTGGGGTCATGTGAGTGCCGTGAGCTGCGGAGCCCACTCAATACCCATCTTTACGTCGGACATTTTTACAGGATCCGGTCAAAGGCCCTCGAGGAAGATGATGGCGCATAATGAGCCGGGTGAAAACTCGCCGCAAGAACCAGATAGTGTGTAATTGCGGGGCTCCGGAAAGGATGGTAATCACAAACGGAGCAATGGCAATGAGGAACAATTGACTACCAAGAGAAAACGAGACTCCACTGAGGGCAGGGCGAATCGGTCAACTGGCGATGCCGAAGAAGAAACACTGCCAAGAAACTTGGGCAAATCCAAGATGAGTCGCCTACACAGGCCGCCCACCAAGAAGCCTGCCAGAAATCACAAGCTTTGATGAAGAACTACTAGCCTGCAAGCGCGCGTTCGAGACATTTTGTTATCTTGAAACCTGTTATGAGCAACTATCTGCCGTCTATAGCGGAAGTGGAGAATGCCTTCTATCTCGTCGATAACAAGCGGTGACGCCCAGGGCTTCCGAGTCGGCGCGCGCTCGGCACATAATGGACAGCAAGAATGTTTACGCAACTGCACCACCGACCTGACTAGTACGTTTCTTGATGTGTGATGCTTGAGAAGAAGTTTTTCAACCATCACTTCAGGAAAGAGACCATTGGGCTACTTCGAGAGAGAAATACATACATGGTGGTCTGATACGAGGGATGTCTGTCCCTGCGAGTCTTCAAGTCTGCAGTATGGTCAGCACTGCTGACGCGAGCGGCTGGCGATGTTTCTGTTGGGATTAGCCTGAGGCATATAAGAGTCTACTCAAGACCGGGTGAGGAGAAAGCTCGATATCGAAGATGATAACTATGGGCGGAAAAAAATGCAGGTACACGCCTCCTGGATCGAGGGTTAACCAGTTGATCATTAGGTGCCTTCATGCACACCGCCATGATCCATCTACTGGTGAGATTTGTGAGATTCTGCGTGATCGTTGATGCACGCTCCCTGTGGCAGGAAACAGAAGGAAGTTGGATCGTTTGTTTTTAGAAGACAAACAAAGTCGACAATCATTGCTACACGCTCAACCTTTCGAAAGATCGTTTACATATTGATGAATACGCGATCTGCATCTGAGATTTGTCTGAGATCATATGTTATGCATGGACTTTTGAAGCCAGAAACATTTCGTCAAGGTTTCGAAGAAGACTAAGTCTAGGATTGAATACAACTGCATGTAAGCAAATTGTCAAGTACACACTAGGTTAAGCAACACCGTGAGAAACATGGTCCAAAGTAAGGAATTCTTGATTAAGTTGGTGAAAACAGCGCTTGAAGTTGGGGCTGACGGGCTACTGTTCCATCTAGTTTCCAAGTTCATCCAGACCGTCGCAGACGATATCCAAGCAGGGTTCTGTGTCGTCAGAAATGAACCTCATTTCCAAAGATGATGCCACACTGCTGCGTGGTGTGCAAGTCGAGCCTATAGAGTTCATTCCCCAGGTCATAACGTCTTCGGCTACTGCTACTACTGACTCCTCGACTGGACTTTCACCCACCTGCGACCTCTTGCCTTCGGAGGCTAGCCAGAAGAAAAAGAAGAAGAAGAAATCAAAGAAGCCAAAGACTCATGAAACTATTGACCCTCCGGTAAAATTACGGGCAGTTCCTTCACCCGACCTCGAGCGCGCTTCTGTGCTTTGCATTAGTAGAAACAAGCATTGGAAATATATCAGCTCTTACCATGTAATTGTGCTATTTACCTCTCCGAGGTGGCCAAACTGATCCTCCGCGTCCTATACCAGGGCCCGTGGCTGCAACTTCCATTAGAGTTGTTGGAATCGCTGCTTGTCCTCAATCTTGACCCTGCTACCCTGTCTTCATCGGAAACGCAGCTACCTGCTCTTACTTATTCGTCTCAAGCTTCACTCGGAGGCAACCAGTCACGCCCGGCGCCACGTCTTCGCGACCGCGACCGCATATTGTATTCACTCAAGGATAATACCCCTCCGGAATCACCGGGTAACACTTTCACCATATTGCCAACGCCGTATACTCCGACCTCACAGTCGGTTGCGTTTCCTCTGCCCGCCCCGGGGAAAGCTACTCCGCCTCCCATTGACCCTGGCGTCTTTCGAAACGTTGCAGCGATTCGGAGGCTCATCGATGAGGCTTCTGAACTTTCCGTACGCGCATCCTCTGGTCTCTCAGCTGCTGCTCTTGGCTCTATGCGTACACCAAATGGTAATGCCTGGACTACGGCTCAAGGGCTGGGCTTTGACGGTTCTAATAACACCGGCGGGGGCAGGAATGTCGCTATGAGCGCAATGCGTGTGCATAGGCTCAGAGCCCTTGCTGTTCAGAAGCTTGCGGCTGCTTACAAGGCGGATGAAATTGCCAGTAGCGTCATGGTAATGCAAGGAGGAAGTGTATTTGACGATATCGCTGAGAAAGTTCTCAAGTGTGGTATGTTCAGGAGGCTCCCGTGGCCGGGTTTTTTTATTGGAGCGCAGCGCTAATGCTGCGACTCACACACAGATCCTGATGATGCTGATGCACGATATGTGCATTTCTTCCATGAAAAGATTCCCTCCCGGTTCGTGCAATGCATATATGATTCTTTGCCTGACTTTTAAAATTCAGTTCCAATAGGCAACTTGCGGACTCCACATCAACGCAAGTGCTAGACGAGCTGATTGCAGCCCATCCTCAGCGACTGGAATATCATCGGACGCGGGGAATAGTCCACTGTTTCCGCGACGAGTATTCTTTGGCAACAAAAGATTTTACTCACGCCCTGCGAGAAACACGTACGGCGCGAAAAGCGCGTGCCGCACATCAAGATTTAATATCCTCCCGCGAGCTTCGGGGGAAAGCTACCAAAAAGAAAAAGAGCTCCAATAAAATCTACGGACAGGCCCCTCCTAGTGGTACTAGTACTGCTTCGAATGGGACCAATGTCGAGGGGATCAATGGAGAGCCGTTACTTTTACATCCTTCGGTTTTGCCGGATGCGCCAGACCCTATCGAACCGCAGTTATTATTTTTGCGGGGGGCGGCGTATTTGCAGCATGCTGTTCATCTCATTGAATCCGCAGTGTTGCGGCTCGAGGGCGTGAGCAAGGTCAATTCATCCCTTGATGGGGCTGAGATGCGCCTTTGCTACCTCTCTAACGGCCGCTATGGGGGAGTCGAGATGGGGAATCCTGACGGACCGCTGGGGCGCAGTGATGGCCCCAAAGCCCAGGCATACCGGCGAGTTCTGGCAGATGTCGGGTTTCGTGAAAACATTCAATCGCTCCTGAAGAAGAGTTTGCGTGATCATGAACGCTTCCTCTCTCATTTTGACACTCTAGAAGGTCCTGCGCCAATGCAAGCAGATCTGGCTAAAAGGGTGGAGGTTGCCTTCCTTTTAACTGAACTGGTCCGCCCAAATATTCATACGTCAACCGCTACTGGCCTCGCACACGTAGACTCCATTCTCCCGCCAATGTTCACCACCTATCATCCCTTACTCGTGGAGTCCCATTTCAGTATTCTTATTTGCCAATTGATGCTCGCCGAGTTACCCACTCTTCTTACCACTTTCTCGCGAACTGCAGTCGTTGTAGACGGGCTGGAGGGATACCCTGTATTTCTACCTCCACGGTCGATGGCTCAAGCCGAGTTTATCGAGGTCCTCGAACGCCTTGCTAGTGGATGGATTCCGGGCGTACAACCTCATTCATACGCACAGGGCAAGAAGGCGATAAATCGGCTTGTGATTGAGCCTCCACCACCCCCCTCACCGCCCGCGTCTTCGACCGAAACCGTGTCCACATCTTCGGCGGAGGCAGAATCTTACCCTACTTTCGCATCTTTTTCGAACACATGCCAAATCCCGTCGGGTTCCTCATTGCCCACCAACGGGCGAAATACCCCTTCTAGTGCATTCAGTGGGAGCCGTGAGGATCTTCTAGAGGCATTGGATTGTGCCAGAATTTTGCTCGTCCCTGTAGCTGCAAGGCAAAAGGAACGTGCTGAGAAGGCAGCAGCGGAGAAAGTCAAAGCTGGGAACAAAAAGAAGCCGTTAAATTTCAACATACCGCTGCATGGCCCACGAGTGGAAATCATCCTTGCGTGGTTTGCAGCCGTTCATCTTGTTGAGCTGGAGAGCGTTGCCTGATATCACATCCGTAACGGAGTCTTGGTTTTTGATGGAGAGACAGTGTATTTCTTGGTCAGGCACACGCTGTAGACTACCGAGATGTCACCTCGATCGATCAGTATGAAATGGATTCTCCTTGACGAGCGTAAAATAACAATACTTGTATCACGAACGTTGGATCGCCCACAATCGAGATGAAACGCCACAGCATCGAGAAAAATGCATGTATACCGCACGACTAACACATCTCAGTGTTCCTTCTTTCTCTGAGCTGTGCTAAAATCGCGCAATTCCTGTCTCGCCTGTTTTATGAAATGATCGAGATAACTAAGTATCCACGGTGTGGCTAGAGCCGCACAGAACAGAACGGGGATAAGGAAACACACAGTAGGAAGGAGAGAAGCCGGTAAAACACCAAGGTACAGTTGTTCGAGAATGAGAATGAAAGGTATCGCTTGAGCAGCCGATTCAGGGAGATCAGGTGTGGGTGTGCGTACGCCAGTATCAACGACTCGTATCCTGGCGTACTTGATGCGAGTAGTGGATAAGCCCGTGCGCGATAAATGCGGCGCAGTGATCGAAGCATCATCTATCGCTGACTGGTGCGGTAGTCTAGACAAACGGGTTAAGATCGCCTGAGGACTATAGATTTCGAGCAGAAAATCCGCGGGGGACTGTAATAGTGACGCATGGTAGCAACCGTGAATTGGACTTGGGACAGAATGAAAAAGCGTGCAACGTACGGAAGCAGGCCAAGATAGACGTAGCGTAAACTTTGAATAGGACATCCAACTTTCATCATCGAGATCTAGCGCTACCCAAAGCTCATGAAGGCATGGGAAGGGGTTCGCCGGATCAATGCCTGTCTTTGACTCGCATACCTGCTGCAAAGGCGTGTCGAGCAAAGCGGGATCTACGTTCCAGTGCCCCTGGTTATTTTTGTAATTCAAAATGGGCCTGCACGCAGGACTGCGTCAATACACCAGGATCTGCTCCAAGCATCGTGTTCGAACTTACCAACTGTCAACCGTGGTGGACGAGAAGTCAACATTGCGTTCCTCAGCGGCAAGGAAGTTGATAATTTCCGTGTTGGCGATGACTTCCTGGCAAATGAAAAGCACAATAAGGGGCAGGATAATGAAAGGGTGAAGCATGAGAACGAGTGTTACAATTCACGCTGGTTGGATGATTGCGGTCCCATTTAAGTATTTGCCTCCGCTTGAACAGTGAGGATATCATGGAGTCAGACGGGATTACGAGACACCACTATCAACTTCGATTTGATTCACGTACGGCGCAATTGAAACGCGGAAAATAAGGACGTATGTAAGGTATGACTACAGTATACAACTGGGGAACAAGAATGCTTTGGCCAGGGGCTGTCGAAACTATCATAACGGATTTATCAATCAGGACGTTAAGGTACGCAGATAGTGACTTGTAATAGGTAAGGCGGTGATGCTGGTTTATGAATGAAAAATGTATAGCAGAAGAATAAAAACTGATTGTCTGTGACGAAACCATGTGGATAAGGCATGAGAAGGAACGCAGACAACACGAGGGCTGAATAAGAAGTGTCAGGTATAGCCTATGGATCTTCCATGGTCACGTAGAACATAGAACATACCATGTTACATTGTGATGCGGGCGACGCCGGCGAAGATACTGTTCATGGCGTCTTGTACAGCCTTGAACCTCGTCACACCACAACGCTCACTCTCGATATGCTGGCACAACCCGCTAAGGGAGACGAAGTGGGCCTGGCAGGTACTGAGAGGACACCGATAGACTTTCTCCTGGTGGCGAGGGCTAGCCAAGTGACGGTTCAAGTCCGTCAATGCCCGGAACTGGGCGTGACAAAGAACGCATTCAAAGGCTCGCCCGTTCCACGACTGCTCTGTCGCGATAAGCTGAACGTTAGCACGTTCGCCAGCAGTGATGAGCCGCGCTGGGTTGGTAATCACGTTAGAGCGATCGTTGGTGCGGACCCAGTTGTCAACGACGCGCCGGTTGACGCCTGATTGACATGAACCGGATTCAAGATGGAGAATGAGGGCAGATTTATTGATGAACCCCAAGCCGCATCCGTTGAAGGGGCAGATAATGTCTTTAGGGCGGTGTATACTAGAGTTCAAGTGCTAGTTCATCTAGGTCAGATTTCGCGCAGTCCTGAAAATAGAGTGAAGCTTACAGAGTTAAGGTTGCTTGGAGACTGGAAAAGTCTTTTGCACGCAATACAGTACACGGCGGCGTGCTTCTGCCGGTTATGCTCGTGCAAGCCGAAGTCGTTCTTGAAGACTTTGTGACAAGAGCTACAGTAAGCATGTTGGCCTTGGTAGTGATCCTGTAGGTCCAACGCGGAATCCCAATGGGAGTCGCAATACTGGCAATAATGGTGGTTGGGGCTCTGAACGTAATGTTCTTTGAGTCCTAGCCCAGAATCGAAGTAGCGGTTACAGCAATAACAATAAGTCATCTTCTAGATAGCTATACCGAAAATCTCTGAGCTGTTATAGGCGCGTTAGCGGTGCTCCAATTCTACACAAGAACTTATAATGACTTGGTCGTTGTGACTTGTAATGACTCCTAATGGTCGTTGAGAAGGACAAAGGGTCGACTCGGACGCGACCTGACATTTATAGCAGTGGTGCACGGGGTCCTAGACGCGTCGATGTCAAACAGACGTCAATTTGGCCACCACGAAACAGCTTGAGCTAAACGTTACACTCAATCCGCTCGCCATGTACTCTGCTTCCGCGCAAAAAGCCAAGAGACGCACGCACGCACGTCCAGAGCTTACAGACGAACAAAAACAAGAGATCAAAGAGGCTTTTGAGCTGTTCGACACGGACAAGGATGGCTCGCTGGACTATCACGAGCTCAAGGTCGCGATGCGTGCCCTCGGCTTCGACATGAAGAAAGCAGAGGTATTGAAGATATTACGAGACCATGACAAAAGCGGTCATGGTCTCATTGACTTTGAGGATTTTGCCAAAATCAGTTGAGTATTCTAGTTGCATCAATTCTACTCAAGCAACGAGTCCGCGCCAGATCCCCAAAACGCGTCCCTTCATGTTGGCATTAGCGGGTTTCAATTAAACCGGATCTTATACGCCTACAGCACCTTGGACTTCTCTCGTGATTGCGCGCCCTGTTGCTAACGTTGTTTACCTAGTGAGCGAACGGATCCTTGCGCGAGATCCGATGGATGAGATCCGCCGCGCTTTTCAATTGTTCGATGACGACAACACAGGAAAGATTAGTCTACGGAATCTTCGACGTGTTGCAAAAGAGATTGGTGACCGATTGGAAGATGATGAGTTGTGAGTAAACCCCATTCATTCTCGTTTTGGGGTGCAAGGTCTGCGAGAGGCACATAGGCACTTCGTCCCAGTAACCCTTTTTTGTGTCCGTTACTCCATCGGCTCCCTTCCTTTGCATTTCCGCTTTTTCTTCACCGCTGTTTGCCAAGTGACTGGTTTTTTTTCGTTCGTGAAGTTCCAAATTTGCTCACCCCTTGTTCTTCCATTTCGCAGGCAAGCAATGATAGATGAATTTGACCTCGACCAGGATGGAGAGATTAACGAACAAGAGTTTTTCGCTATCATGACAGATGATGCATAGCTCTCTTACCTGATGGTTATTATCTCTTCCTATTTTCTGGAGTTGTATACTGTTATACCGTCTCTCGCTGGTTGTTATCTATTAACTCCCAATTGTTTAGTAATATACTGCGATCGTTCTCCGTCCGGAACATCCACGAACTTCGTCCTGTGAGTCTGTTTCTGACCAAGAAAGGCGCCCTCTTATTCGTAATATAAACAGCTGTGCTATATATTCATTAGAATCCCTCGTGTAATTGTACAGCCGCCGCTTGATATGTAATGCGCCGCTGAGTGATGTCTATTCTATGAATCCTTGTAACGTGGCCTTGGTACCCACCGTGAACTACGATCGGGAGCCGTAAAAGCCTTTAGAGAAGCCAAAGAGAAGCTAACAGGCTGCCGGACGGCGCAGCTCGAATTGATGCAGATAAAAACACATGTATTTGTTCTCCACTTGTGGCTACATAGCCTTGATCATACATGATAGGGCCTTATAATTCCCCAAAGAAGACTACAACAATAATAAAACCCGTAAAAACATATCTCCGAAATAAACACCCGAGGAGTAAAATACTTTACAACCATAACGTATGGCTACATACACAGACTGGTGTTTGGATACGACCGAGAATGATGAGAGGTAAAATAAAAAATCCGTCCATGATAGTGCAAGCGATGAATGATAAAGATACAACGTGACGATGGAATGCAGGGATAAGATACAACAGGTTTGGCATGGGGGGGCATTGAATTTTCGTGGCAGCGTCGGCAGATGCCAAGACAACGTTTTGCAAGGATTACATGTAATCGGCGGCATAGTGGGCGCAGTCTTCTGTGGTGAACAAAGACTGCTCTAAGGATAGAGCAAGAGCTCCGGGTAACTGAGAGGCGAGAAAGTGCGGCGACGATAGAGAGGACATACTAGGCCTCGACATAGAGATGATGCGAAGGAGTGGGGCGAGGGTCATGAGATCGTAGGTGCTTTGACAGTGAAGATCATTAGCGAATGCCAAACATGATCCAACCAGGACGATGAACGGCGATTTAAGCACATTGTGACCAGAAAGCATCTGGAGCTGGTCAATGAAGAATGGAGCAAGAAAATAAGGTCGTCAAGTGAGTTTCGGATGCGGGAGATGAACTGGGTTCAAGCGATACAAGAGTCGTGCGAGAGTCATAGGCCGAGTAAGAGAAAGAGAAATGCTGATCAACGAATAATGACGCAAGGGCCAGGCCTGACAAAAAGCCGACTACACCGCAAAGAATATACGGGGTACGTGTGAGTCCTGTGCGCCCGGAATTCCGAACCAACGACGAACCTGAAGCCGTTGTCGTAAACATGGTGGATGTAATTAAACATCATCCACCATACCCATCCTCTCCATCAACTTGGGAAGATCCTTATGGACTTTCATGTGCTGGCCTAAGTTATCGTGCCGACTGAACTCCTTTCCACAACCAGGGTATGGACATCTATGCGCTACCATCGCTGATAAGAACAAGGGGATAGACGGCGGAAAAATTTAACTTACGCTTTTCATTGGTGTGGATGCTCCTGATGTGTCGTTTCAGATGTTCTCCTCTCGCGAAACACTTGCCACAACCGCTAATGTCGCACAAATAGATCCGACTTCCGAGGGGGTCACTATAACCTCGGGCCCGACCGCTGCCGCCGGCATTATTCACGGTGGGCACGCGACGACCCCTCGACTTCTTCGTGAGGTTAGGGACTGGAACAGGAACAGGGAGGGACCGTGCGTTCTTGCGAGACTTTCCTACCTGAGATGACGAGCCTGGCGTCAAAGTGGAGGCAGCAATAAGAGGTGACTTCGCAGCACGCTTTGGTGCAGGCTGTGGGAGTTCTGAGCCATAGGGATGGTACCGCGCCGAATTCCTGCCGGAAAAAGATCGAGAACGTAAGCTTCGCGTGTTCTTTGACGTTGTTCGCATGTGGGGTACGAAGTCGCCGTCTCCATCATCATCCTCTACTTCTTCCGCCCTGTAATCATCGTCGTTGTCGTCAAGGCCAGCTTCGTCAACACCAGCTGCGTCTTCTTCTTCGTCCAAACTGAAACCATTGTCTCTTTCGACGAGGAAAGTCTCACCAAGTTGTTGCACGAAGCCCTGGGGTATGAAATGACGCTTCCCTGAACTATGTCCACCGTTGGAGCTGGACCCATGGTGATTAAAAGCTGCAATGTCCGGCTCGCCTTCAGCATCCTCATCCTCAGGTTCCGGTAGATCCGTGAACCCCATCACAGGTGATACCTCTGCAGGTCGCACAGTTCTCTGCTCCTGCAAACCCTGTGTCTGGACTCTCAAAGCCTGTCGTTGTTGTTCCTGTTCCTGACACGTGCGCTCACAATCGCTGATGATGGATGATCCAAGATATGCTTGTCGCGGAACAGGCGCAGGGAGCACAGACATGCTCATCGATGACAACGAATTGCTTTGGCTAGGCATATATCGCATTGCTAGTTCTGAGATACCAGCGTTGTGCTGCCCATTTGAGGGTGAACCTGATTCTGAGGACGTCAGATACGACAGTCCAGACATTCAACGAGTACCCACCTGTCTCGAAAAGACCATCATAAACCGCCAAGCTGTTGGGCGAGTTGGAAATATCAGCTGGTGGACTATAAGGAGCTACAAGGTCGGAAATGCTTTCCACTTTGATGTTCTGACGAGGCTGCTGATAACATGTATGCGAAGCTTGGGGGACTGAAGCCGGGAAACCATGATAAGAGCTTGTGGCCGCCTGCGGCTGATACGCGGCATCAAAATCCTGTGGGTAAGAGTGTGGATCGCTCGCCGCAGGATGTGTGAGATGAGCCGCGGGGGTAGAAGGAGAGCCATACAAGGAGTTGTTGTATTGCTGAGGATCCGGGTCCTGGGGCTGCGGTGGAGGACACAACGGTTGGAATTTCTTCACTTCAGGTGAATAAGTATAACCCATTGCGACTGACAGTGGCATGGGCAGCGGCGCTGCGACAGGCTGCTTATACACCTCCGGATTCTCGGCAACATATCCTGATAGGGCGAATGCCCGTGGAGCGTGCGGGAACAAGTATCCAGCAGCCACCAAGTCATCGGTCATGATGTAGGGATAATAATCATCACTAACAACATGGGATGTGTCGTTCTCCATCGAATCAATGGGAGGCTCAGGAAGCGGGCTCTCGTTGGTCGATGATGAGAGCGGAGATTCAGCGGAAGCAGCCGAGCTGTCCGACGGGTATGGACTATAGTCAGGGAGGGGCTGGGGAAGGGGCGACTGCTGCTGGGGAAGTGGCGACTGCTGTGCAAGGGAGTAATATGAATTGAAACGAATAGAGGGGGAGAAATGGCCAAGACTAGGGCTAGAACTAGAATGCGAATGCGTGCGAGCGAAATACGGGGAGTTTGTCATATTGACAGCCGCCAAACGTCCAGACTGTGGTCGTGGGGCTGGCTGATGGGGGAAAGGATAAGGAGCAGAGTCGAAATAAGAGGGACGAATATTCGAGTCCATTTGCATTTTTAAGGAAATACTTGTGATACGGTCTTGCCTTGTCTGGAGTGAATATGAGGCCAGATTTATCTGGGGACACTAAAATAAGGGAATTGAATTGAGTTGGAAATTATTGGTCATACCAAGGACGACAGATCACCAGGTTCGCGCACAAGGCAAGCGGTCGCGTTCAGGTACCTTAAGCGGATGTGATCGTGTGGCTGTGAATGTAATTTACAATTGAGGGGGGAAAAGATCTGAGAATGGAACAATCGCGGGGAGCGCGTTGGTCGACGGCGGGACACCGGAAAAAGGGCCTAGGAAATGCGATCGAGGCTGTGGTGCAATTTGCTGCCAGAGTGCCACTGCCTTTGAATGAAATGAGTCAAGTCGTGTTCAAAAGTCGTGAGTGTTCGTGATCAAGCGATGGAGAACAATAAAAGTGTCAACTTCTGCTGTCAATGATGAGCACAGCAGACGATGAAGGTGAAGGAGGGGAAAGATGGTGAACCGTACTGGAACTTCAGTACAGCTTGACACCGCCAACGGACCTGTAGAAGTGATACGGAGTCAAGAGAACGAATTAACGAAACTCATTTACGATCATAGAGAAGCTCTTGCCTGTGTACTATTGTTGATTCAACTTTGCCGGGATTGCCAGTTCTTCAATGGGGATCTCTCGGGACCACCTTTCCTTAATGGCTATCCTCTGGATGAGGTGCTTTTCAAATGTCGAAAAGTATGGTCACAGCCTGCTATTAGTACGGTCGGTGGTCATAGCACGAGGCTACCAAACACTTTTCGACAATCCTTGCTCTTTTGGAGAGTCAAGGTTCACAAGCACCGCCAGGCAGCTCCCATCTGAAGCCTGATCTAAGGTTTGTTGGCAAGGTCCGATCTAACAGCTGATCTCAAGCCGCAGTGAAAGTTCATATACGTTATCATCGTCGCAAATCACACGAACGTTCTACTATTCCGGCTCTCTCGAATAGCAACTCCACGTCGGAGTACTTCTCGTGCTTTATTTTGCACAGGTAGGGATCCCATGCTTTGCCTTCTATACTCACAGAGATATCGTTAGTTTAGGTACATCCTTGTGCCTAGGCTACCTTCTTTGATCTATCTGGCGTCTACTCCAAACAACGCGAGGCACTCGGCTCCCTGCAGCCTGATATTTTACTCCTCCCTGCAGCATGAAACCGATAGCTAATCAGTCTGTTACCCAGGAAAGGCTTCCGCGCCATCCTGTCACCGCATGTCAGTCGCGCCAGGGGTGGCAGAGCGACGTAAATCAAGGATTCCTCGAGAACGTCCCTGAGAGTTTCACCTCGCTCTTTCATATCTATGGATCGGAAATCCACTCCCGCAGGTCCCCACACCAACAGTGCTACTTACCTTCTAAATTCATACTGCGTTGCCGTAGACCCTCGCCATCCTTTTCCAATCACGCACTTCTCAATCACCCCAGCCACCCTGATTGCGGTGTGTATCATTTATTTATTATTTATTGGCTTCTGCGACCAGAATCTATTCATGGTACTTGACATGAACGACTACCTCCCTGGGAATCACATTCGTATCGCGCCGCATATCGTTTTTAATTATGAAGAGGTCGGTTGGCAGCCGTGTGCACGCCATTGTGATCCTGGATAGAGACTTGCCAAGAATCAACAAGGCCGCTCAACCTTCCTTTTTGCGGTTGATACTCGAATCTAAAGCGCCTGTTCTATCTCCATAGAGCAGGGCATGATGGAAATACCCGCCGGACAGCTGCATTCGGTAAATCATGTTCTGACTAGTCATTCTGGCGGGAGCGAGGGTGCATAGGACGTAACTGGGCAAGGCCCCATCAGATAGCCATAAAATTAATTAAAATTCGATTGAGAGTACAACTTGATCTGGAGCGACAGTCGGTAACTTTCATTTTTAATACACCAAAGATCAGTAATAGAAGACCCTGGTTTTGTCTGCAGATGTGATGGTTCATCTGCGCGGTCTACAAGCACCGCAGCTGTCTAACGCTTGTCTAACATAGTTCCGAATTATGCCCGATTCAACAGGCTATGAGTGATGGCACTATAGTTGGGAACGGAGCGCCAACGATTATTAAGCGAAAACCTGTGTGAGCGGAGAGGCAATTAGCATTGTTAAATGGAACTGGAACTGGAGACCGGGCGAACCATGCTAATCCAATAGCTAGCCTTGCTGGATTTGTGCCAGTGGCAAGCATGAGTATGCCGTGCGGTGACTGATCCAAGGGTGATGTCGCAATAATCCCTGGATCCAAAAAGTCACTCAGGTGCCGATTGATTGCGAAATTGACGTGACGGTCTGTGTTTGCTGCGTGTCCTGGAGGTCTCAAATTCAATTTCAACCAATTACAACTTGATTACTGAGATGAATTTCAAAACAGCAAAGGCAATACTTGACAATCACCAATTACAGAAACCTTGCTATGGTGAGTCAGCCAAACGCGAGCGCCCAAACAGCAATTAGGCTCCCTAAACTTACCAACAGATTCCAAAAACACAAAATCGCCATATTGCCATTAGGCAAGTAAACACGTTCTTCGGAACACTATAATAGTTTTGCGGACTGACTCGGATGTGTGGAAATAAGGGCGATGCCGAAGCGCAGGACTTCACTATCAATCGGCAGGTCCCGACGATGTGACTGTTCAGAGAGTTGCTGCATTAGCAAATGTATACATTAGTAGTGTGTGGACATAGAACAACGGAGAACATACGCAACGATTCTAGCGAGTGTACGTGCACAGCCTCGAAGAGATAACCTTATCGTGAAACGCGCATTCGAGAAAAGTGACTGGGCAAGCAGGCAACGTCACTGTGGGCCTCGAGATGAGTTAATGGATTATGGCCTCAGTGCTTAGTAGCGATGACGCTCTATCGTCCATGGGAAGGTTGACACATCCATCAGTCGATGCCGCGGATGTGCGGAAAGCAACAGGCACTGTTCATTTGTAGACACCAAGACACGCTGTTCAGGTGGGATCCGGCCAGTGGGGCTATGGATGAGAATGTTATTAATAGTAAAATAACAAGGAGAACGGCGATTTAAAGAACCAAGGAGGTAAGTACCGGTAAGTGAATGGAAAGTGTCTTGACAATGTCGTTCCTTGGATAGCCCGGTGAGGATGCATGCGAGTGCGGAAATTGGGAATGAATACATTACCTGGGACTGGGCCGCGTCAACAAGACTATCAGCACACAGTATGTACATTCTCGAACATACAATCTAGGTCAAGGTTATCTGAACCAAGGCTACGAAGGGACGTGACAAACAAAGCTGGTAGCTGCCACATGACGGTAAAGGCAAATTATTACTCCAGTTCGGCTGCTGAAACAAGGCAGTAAATAGAGAGTGAATCTTGTGGAGACGTCGACAGGTGCTCCAAGTTGATACCTGCAGCAGAGCAGAGGATGCCTATATTGGTAAAAATGGTAAAAATGGGAGCTAACACCGAGTACCCTCCCAATGTATTAGGAGGAGATCACTGAACTGAACTGAACTGAAAGCAGAGTTAACGCAGAACGATAGTATAGACGTCAACAACGTCGTCCACTGTGCACCGTAGTGATCATGATGGTCCCGGGTCATGATACGGGTGGTCCATGGACCGTCACGGTTGAACACGTGGGTAGGGTTCGATCGTGTGAACGGGGTAGTTTGGCAAAAAAACAACGAAGGACCCCTGTCCGAAATCCCCTGCGCCAGAGTTTGCTCGCAAGGAAATCTGTTGGTTTGAAAACACAGTTCAACGCTGTTTTATACCGTAGAATTAGTCTGTAACAGCATTGGATAAATCTTTGTCGAAGAGGTGAGCAGTCGTCGTCTCCGAAAAGCCCCTTGTTCTCATTCTCCCATCAGGCGTCGCAAAAACGATGGAAAGCCCTGAATCTCAATTTAACCAATCTCCCGGAGCTCTAACAACACCTTTACAAGACGACGACACTCTAGTAGACCTTAATCAACCTAATAATTTGGTCAGTATCTTTTTTGCTTTATATTCCGTTATAATATTTACCAGGGTAACGCCACTCTTTACATTCCATTATAATCCCTTGCAGGACTCTCCACATCTTTCAACCGATTCAAACCCGAATTCTCGAAGAGTAACGCGTTCTCAAACAACAGGTCGTCCGACTGTTCGTTGGGGAAAGCACGGCAGAGGTGACCCCCCAGACACGCCATACAGAGGATCTAGTGCTTCTCTCAAACGATCTTTCGACGCGCGGGCGGTCGACGACGAAACTGACGTCGAGGCGGATCAAGACCCAACTTACGTGCCATCGAAGCTTCTCAAGATGGAACCTACCGTGTTGATCCCGGAGTCGTCTCCCGGTTCAATGGTTGAGGATACCCCTCAGTTAAAGGAAGTCACGCCTCCATTCGAACCTAGTGGCACACCAATGCCTGGGGAATACACTTTCCTTGACGCTTCCTCTTCCTCATTTACTTCTGAACGTCGTGGACCGAGGATACGCACGGCCCCCCCTATTCCCGTTCCGAATTTGACAAAAAAGAGTCGCGGTCGCCGCGTCCCTACCGCCGGCGACGATGCCGCAGTAGAAGGAGAAGCAGCTGAGGGACGTAAGGGACGCGTTTATGTCTGCAAAGTAGAAGACTGCGGCAAGTGCTTCAGCCGTGGAGAACACCTCAAACGGCACATCCGATCTATCCATACACATGAAAAACGTGAGCCTCTTTCTTGTATCATCGCCTCTCCGGACTTTGTTGATAATATCCGTCACGATCAGCGTTCGACTGCCCTCACCCCACGTGCGACAAACGTTTCAACCGGAATGACAATTTGCTCCAACATCTACGTGTCCATAAGGGTGACAATTCTTCTCAGACCTCCGTCGATTCCGCACATCCAGGTACCAATGCAGAGTCTGCTCTTGAGGATGACAGTTCTCCAGTAGCAGGCCAGCGCGCTTCCTCATCTAAGGCGAGCAGCACCCGCAAAGCAGTCCGCCCAGCACGCAAAACTAAATCGGCTGCGTCCACCCCTCCAATCCATCCGGCACGTCTTGCAGCTTCACGAGCAGCGAGCCGAAATGCTCCCCTTACTCTTCCACGCACCTACTCTCTTCCTCCACTCACCTCTTTATCATCTTCCTATCACAGCCCCGCTGCCGCGGGCTTCATGACCAATACAAACATCGCGGTCTCATCCCTCCGGACTGCCATGGATGAGGAAGCCGAGGAGACAGATCACGAGCAGGAGGAAACAGAAGTTTCTGAGGACGAGAGTCACCATCGTCAGACAACACACAGTCTTAGCGACCTCCGCTCGATGTACAACTTCCGCAACGCTTTCAGCTCCGCTCCATTGGTGCCTAGGAAAGACATGGCACGCGGTAACAGTGTACCTGCTGATGAACATCTAGACAGCGCACCTGTTTCCGCAGGACCCGGACCGTCTTCCAGTCCTTCGCCTTCATCCATGTCCCGCGAAGGTCCTGACGAAGCCCACAAATCAACTCCGCATTCTCCGCCAATTGGGGAACTTAAATCCAATGACAGCTGTTGATATTCCCGTGTCCTCGTCCAATCAATTGTCGCTTTGGATATACGTTAATTGCCTCATATGTTGATCATTCTCATCGGTCGTTGTTCTTGTATGTGTCTTTTGTGTCGCCTGACTTTCATTGATGCTTTGCGTTTACAAAATTGATTTAATATTGATCTCGTATCGTGTCTTCCTTTATCATCTTTGTCGTTAAAACTTGTCTTTGCGTTTTGTCCGCGTTCGATCGAATAAGTTTTTGATTTCCTCTTCTATGCCCTCTGGATCCGCTCGGGTTCGCATACTTAGTTATCAGGTCTCTATAGCCCTAATTGCGGGTGCGGTTCGCCTATGGCATCGCCCGCCTTGTCTTGGTCGTGTTATTCTTGCGATACCTGGATGGTTGTAGTACAAATTGTTTGGACAACGCTATAGTTTGGATACAAGATGACCAGGTAGTCCGTTATGATGAGTACATCGATTGCAAGAGAAATATGTATGCACAAAGTATTGATGCAAAGCGAGCGTCGCATTGATATCGTACAGTTCCGTAGTATTGCATATATATGCTTCCGATAGCGAATGATCAAATAGTGGATGTTTGAGACATGTGATACATTTCAAGCCCATGCAATGATATCTTGTTCTGTGGGACCAGTGGGAACATCGGAGGCGGCGAGGTTGCACTGGTGGAATGCGCGAACTTGATCGGGCTTGAAAGCACCGACGACGGTGTGAAGCAAACCGCGGTTGTGGAATAAGACGAGATCGCGTTCCTTCCAATCGTGTGGATACACCAACTAGGCAAATTCGTATCAGTTCATATAGAGAAAGAACAAGCAAAAATAATACCCCGGGGGCGATACCGGGCCGTTGCATCAAGTGCAGAAGTTCGCGAACCTTCCCAAGGTCCTTGATATGTTCTCCATCTGGGTATAAAGCACCCTCACGGGAAGCACCAAGTGGTAAGGGTTTCACGATAAGTTCTTGAGCACCGCAAGGATGCACTTGGAAGTGTAGTTCGCTTGTGACAGGGTTCTTCCAAAGCTACGTGTGTTCAGCTTTTTTAAACTCAGGTCCGCGGAATGGAAGTGGGACGTACAATAGGTAGCGTTTTAATTTTCGATTCCTCCCACTCCGGAAGTTCGTTCAGCGGCAATTCTAGACCTTCGTTCACAATTCCTAGACCGTCTGACTTCGCACGGGAAGGTGCCATCCAGACGTAAGGGTGGGGTGCGTACCGAACAGAAGTCCGAACGGCAAGGCTCTTCAACTCAGGTGGCAGGATCTGAAACATCTTCTTTCCTGATACAAAAGCTGTGGTCCCCAGAGGCACAGAAAGGGTCTCCCCGGATGGATCATCGTCATCACTATACCTGACAGTCTGCCTATCACCTCCAGGCACGGTGATGCCGTAGAGGGTAGTCGCACGAGGTGGATTGTAATCGTACAACGCAGCATCGATATGCCAGCGATAGAACCTGGTGATGCCCAAGGCCTCGTTTTCAGCAGAGACACGGGTCTTGTGGAAGGTCGTATGTGAGGGATGTTTGAGAGCAGCGGATTCAAGACCTTCATGGTTGTAGACCATACCGTTGCCGATGAGTTGAACTTGGGGTACCCGGGGAATCGTCTTGAGATCTGGGTGAAGGATAGACTTCTTCGTTGACTGAGTCTTGTTGTTTCCGTGTCCGTATGATTGGGACTCGGGATCAAAAGCCTGTCTGAACCTCAGAACTATGTTGAAAATGTCAACGAGTTCGCCCACCTTTGTTAGAGCATACTGTTGTTCCGGTGTAAGAGTGACATCTCTGAACAGCAGGATTCCATGCTGCAGAGTGCATAAGTCAAGTGCATTTCACTGGCGAAGATCCGAGACCTACAGTGTACAAAGCTGTCTCGACCTCCTTGAATTGCTCAGGAGTTAGTTCGCCAGGGTTCACGCCCTTGACTTCCCGACCAAAATCGGGGTCAAAATCAGTACTGCTGGCAGTGGCAGGGAGGGCAATCGGAGCTAGCTCAATGGCCATGTTGTGTTCAGAATAAAAAATGGGAATGCACAGTCAAGTCGAACAGAAAGAGTTGATAGTATGTAATGATCCGGTCTTATCGAAGTTGGCGGCCCGACACCCGTTTAGTGCCTAAAAGGGATGTGTGTACAAAACCTGCGAAAAATTGAAGGGCGGCCAAAGGATGGTGTTATTAATTGTAAATGTACATGTGAAGTTTTATTTTGTTGAGCCCAACAAGAAACTGGTTGTCATCTAAGTAGTGACAAAATCATCATGGACATCTTGTGATGTCTTCGTCGTCTAGTCCTACTACTATCGGCAGTTCGGGGGAAGACTGATGAAAGACACGTACCTTGGCCTTCCTTGAACGAGCCTGCGACGGTATGATTTACTCCGCGATCGTGGAAGAGTACTAGATTGTTCTGTGCCTTGACGAAATGAAAGCTCGAAGAACTACTAGTCCAAACCTAGAACACGATTCCAGCCCACCAATCGTGGGGATATGCCAGCTGAGGGTAGAGATCAGATCTAGCATGTGCTGTAAAAATGACGGAACTCGCAGGTGGTTTCATGCATGGTCTTTAGTGTTTGAACAGGAGCCGACGAATCTCTTTACAATTCGTGAGATTTACTGCATCAGTAGAGCCCTGTGCTACTGCAGCACCTGCTATTGCAGGTGATTTCCTATGAGCAAGGTTATCCAAAACTAAAGACGCTCATTAGGTGAAAGTGACATACACGCAGAAACAGGTACACCTACCATGGTCCATGGGCCAAATTTTCATTTAACCCGTATCCCAATAAGGCCGATTTCTGGGCCTATTGATTTTACCAGACTAAACAACCCTCGCGCAGGTCACCCAGAGGAAAAAATGTGGCGCGTCTTGACCCCACTGGTAGGTGTTACAAACCATAGAAATGGGCATGATAGACCGTGAATATTCGGGACATTTGGGAAATTCTTCCTGGTGGATGTATGCATAGAGGGTAGGTAGATTTCTGCGTGTTGTGGAAGAGAAAGTTCAGGTGTGCGCATCGTTGAAGTGGAAATAGAATAGAGTTTAAGGTGCTGACTCGGCCCCTGGGCGCTGAGCGCTGAGCCTTTACAGTGCTACTAGTACCTGTGACAGAAACTCGTTCATTCGTGGTTCGTCCCGAGTTGGCTTTGAATGCCTCGTGAGTCGTGCGCGTAATCCTTGCCCCTTGTCCCAGCACAAGGGACGAGTTTGTTACCAGCTCCCAGAAATAACCTTGCGCGTGTGCGATGCCTTTCGGACACGATGGAGGCAAAAGTACATGTACTAGTCGGGACTCAGCTAGCCCTCCGCCGTGGCTGCTAACGCCGAGGGTTACTGAGGGCTGAGGGCTATTGGTCGGCGAAGACCAGGTAGAATGGTTTAAAAGGTTTTGCTGTGCTCTTGATATGCCAAGGCTAGTAGCATGTAGTAGTGATTGACAGCCTTGGACTTGATAGTACTAGTTGATGGTGGCGCACACTGATACAAAAAATAGTACATCACAACGGCATCACGTAAGAACTGTACTGCTAGTACTTCATACTACTCAGCACTCGCCGTCATTGTACGTTCACTGAGGCAAGCTATTTCGAATTGCATCATAAACTGACACGCAGATCGCTACAGGTACTGCTTGCTTCGAGTCATAGTGGTGTTTCACATCATGACTTTCGGAGTTCTACTAGAATCGCTACAACTGAATACAATACGGGATACAAATGGATTGACTCCGTCATCGCCGATATTTGTATAGTATCAGTGAGTGTTGCATAACCCATTGATCAGTATAACAGCGTCGGTTGCGCCAGAAAATCACTCTGAGTCTTACCGCAGCTTGGAGTTTGTTGATCGGGTCAAATTCGGCTATGGTGAGCACTGCGCTTCTGTCCTTACTCAAACATCACGTTGTGATTCAGATCAGCAGGCAACATATTAACCATTGAGCGCTCAATGTACAACAAGCTACAACAGTTCCACATTGCTACTCTGGCAATTATCAAATGCAGATTGCCAATATTGACACCCATCTCCCACCCCATAGATCATCACTGTTGCGACTGTCGTCTAGTTATCAGTTGGTTATGACTATGTTGGGAGTTGCTGGGCAGTAGCAAGTCTGGGATTACTACAAGCTTACGGGCAGTAAACAAATACCGATAAAGTCATTTGGATTGACATTGCAGCGCAATGTCCGCATCATGATCGGATCTCTCATACGGACCTGTCAGACATAGCCTTCTTCTCACTACGACACCGTTATATCCTCTTCGGCTTGTCCACAGGGGAACTGCCCACGATTGACCACCCCCGAAACCTAGTTTGCTCATCTCTTCTTTATCAACCTGGATCAGTGGTTAATCAAGTGATTCGACCGTCATCATGGGCATACCTTTAGACAAAGCTGCGCTCGTAGCTTTGTTTCTCCAGATCTTGTTTTACGGTGCGTGACCGACCAGTGGAAAGGTTGTGATGTTGAATTCCAATATCTCAAGCAGGAGTGTTCTTCACTCTGTATTGGTCGACACTGTTCATCCTACTCAAGAAAACTGGCATCCAACGGCAACTCCTCATCCCAGTGGGAACCTTGCTGCTTCTCATTGCAACAGCCGTGAGTGTACTCACATCTTTGGTGCAATAGTTCAATACGATCGCTTCTAGCATTTAATCGTCGATTTTGTTCGAGCGTTAGAGGCATTCGTATTCAAGGTGAATATGCTTGGAGCAGATGCCTACTATTCCAACCTTGGTTCGCCATTGGCTCTTGCATCGTTGGCACTTTACGTCACGCAAACCGCTATCGCAGACGGTGTAGTTGTGAGTTCTACTATTTTGCGTATTGTTCTCCCCCTCAGGAAGCAGTAGGTCTGGCGATGTTATATGATTCACAACAGAAGCCTCTTAGTTGCCATCCTTGGTTGTGTCGTGATGTTAACCTATGGAAGTCAGTATGTTGAACATCATTCGACCACCGTCTTATTGCATGTTATTTTTCAGTCTCTGGGTACTATGTTGTCTGGTCCTTTTCTCGGATCCATCCCCTGCGCAACACCTATACTTCTATCATCGTATTCTATGCATTGACCATGCTTATCAGTGTCACCTGTACAAGTACGTCTATTGCACTTGATCTGCAGGCTTTTGATAACGAAAACAATGCAGTTTTGATTGCTTGGCGCATCTATCGCACTCGCCGTTTTATTCCGGAGGGCCTTGCTGCTTTTCTACCTGTTTTCATTGTCGTCGTTGAAAGCGGCGCCTTATATGCCACGAGTGTCTTTGCACTCCTTATAGCAACTTTGGTAGGATCCAATGCACAATACATCATGCTCGCCATTATCTCTCCTATTGTGGTGAGTTTAATTGCCTTGGATTAGTACGCTGTTTTAAATTTTCTTTTCAGGGGATTACATTCTGTCTCATCATTCTGCAAGTGCACTTCCACGTAGGTGGTAGCCTCCCATCCGAACAGCCCTCCAGACCAAGGGGCATCATCGCAGGCCTTCTTCGAGAGCGAGGCGGACGGAGCACCAACTCCAACAATCGGACGATAACTGTGCACATTACAGAGGAGACGGAGATCGTTCAATCAGACATGATGCACGGAAAGAATAACCGACTAGACTTGGAGGATGTCTTTCAAGTGTAGATTGGACCGTGTTCCGCTTTCCTATAACTGGATTGGGACACGATATCTCGCACCCTTGGTGCAGATGGGAGACGCAAAATGATTATCCTCCAAAGCCACAGTTGCCACGACGAAGCTGGTAGGTATGATGCCTGATGCCTGATACGGTTGCTGCAACCCATGGAACTAGATAGGATTAGATTATGAGGGTGCTGATACTTATTTGTAACCCGCAGTGGGAGAAGGTCCAAGGTCGGCAATACGACGGCTGCAGGCAGGCAATGAGTCTTGCTTTTTAGGCGCAAGCCTCCATGTGAAACACGATAGAGAATTTGAATAACATCGGGTACAGATGGTCCCTTGCTCTCAGAGTGCTTCCATGAACAAGGGAGTCAGGTATGCATAGACTGTGGTAACTGATCACGAACGGTGCGCGATCGTTGCAATTTCTGCCTACGCATGAGACTCCTTGGAAGAGTGTTCCGGTTCCAAGTCATTCGGTTCGAAGTTCCTGAAAGTAGCGCATCGTACGTTTTTTCGCGCCATATCCTCAAAATCGAGGCCAAAGGGTGGAGCACTGGAGCCGCCATCTGTGATGTTTCTGGATGATCACCATGCTCGCACGATTTGGAGTCTGGACGCAGGCATTCCAGTTGTCACAAAGATGAAGATCTTCATCACAACCGAGCGGTAGATCAGTGGAAGTCATAGATATAGTCATGGGACATTATGAGTGACCCACCAAATACTGAAACACCACTGGGCGTTGAACCAACACTAAGGACGCACTGTAAAGAAGAATGATAAGTAGACGTAGTATGTCATGTACACGGCAGCGCACTCGTAATGTTTAACACTGCTAGAAAGCAGCGTACCGCTGCGCACGAGTACCAGTGATCAGATGACGCATGCGCAAGGCTCCGGTATAGTTCAGCGTTGCCCCGAAAGTCTACAATTTCGAAGGCAGTATGTAATTAGATACGAGTGTCGAGGAAGATTGATACATTGATGTCTGCTAGGTTTTGCGCTTGATACGGCGTTTGTGATAAGTTGTAGTGGTTACGACAAGCTTACGATGCACTTCCAGAGCAGTCACATATAAAGCATAAAGGTCCTCTGTATAAAAGTAAAAGTTGGAGCGCTGACAGTGATATGATGAGTCTAAGATTAAGGACTATAATATCGGTCTGCCCCGGGCCTAGCTAGCCTAAGCTAGGCACTTGAAATATAAAAGTAAGTTAATCGGTTGCACACGTAGCTTGGTTCACTTTTGTCACTCGCAGTCATGGAAGAAGTAAGAGTTAGACAGAGGAAGAAAGCTGCTACAGGGTCCCCGAATGATCACGCAGTACGCACTTGACAGTTGCTTGGGTCACTGATACGCTGATGACTGACACCTTATTGCAGACGGGCAGTGAAGCCAAGTCCAGCCGAGCATTTCCAAAAGTATACGTGTTATTAGGCGCTGTGTTGGCTTTGGCACTTTATGTCTGTACAAAACACTTTCAAGTTGGGATTTCTACTCACCCATTGCTAGTGTTGTCCAGCTCTAGTGAAGAGCCCGCTCAACCAGTTCCTCGGTGCACCTGCCAGGCGCCTACCAGGAGTCCGAACAAATTATGTCCCCACCTTCACAGCGGACGAAGCAAAACAAGGCGCAGTGGTAGAGGCCTTTAAAGTACGAAAGCGTGTATCTGCTCAGCCTTCTGTGGACTGACACCTTACCTTAGCATGCGTGGCTTGCGTACGGTAATGCGCAGTCCATTTATTTATGGCCAAACGACTGATTCTAGTAGAAAGGGACGCTATGGGTGACGACGAGTACCACCCGATCTCACACGCTGGCTCAAACCTAACCGAAGCAGGGGGTATTGGGTATACTGTAGCAGACTCTATCGACACGATGATTATCATGGGGCTGGAGGACGAGTACCAGCGTGCACGGGCATGGGTGGCAGATAAGCTCTCATTCGAACGGGATGGTAATTTCAACACCTTCGAGGTAAGTAGAAATCTCTTCACAGTATAATGGCAACTTGATATGTTGTCGGTCATCAGACAACAATCAGAATCCTGGGAGGCTTATTGTCTGCATACCATTTGTCTGGGGAAGACCCTGTGTTTCTCGAGAAGGCTCAGGAACTGGGTAGCCGCATTCTGCCCGTTTTTGAGACAGAGTCTGGTCTTCCATTGTCACTAGTCAATCTGGCGCTTCGAGAAGGCGTGTCAGATAGTGATACAAATGGGTATATCAGTACTGCCGAGGCTGCAACATTACAACTCGAGTTCCGCTATCTGGCATACCTTACCGACGATGATATGTTTTGGGAGAAGGCTGAAAATGTGAGTACTTTGCGTGGGGTTCTGCGCTAGATCCTATATTTTTTCAGGTAATGGCCGTCCTGAGGGCTAGCGCAATGCCGAGCGGGCTAGCATCCATCTTTGTTGAGTATGTCTTAAATTCATAAGATCACCAAGCATACAGCTTATATGCCAGCCCCAAAACGGGTCGCTACCGAACTGCGCCGATTCGACTCGGATCTCGCGGGGATTCTTATTACGAATATCTACTGTGAGTGGACATAATATCAAGTCAAACGTTGCTCTCATTCTTGGGTCACAGGAAACAATACTTGCAAACGGTAAGCATAGTATACAGGACAGGTTGATGTCGGAAATTCTGACAATTCCCCTAGAACCAAAAGGAGCATGTGTATCGCGAGGTATATTTGACGTCTAAACCAATCCAAAATATCATTTATTATACGTTATAGATGTATGCCGATGCAATGACAGGTATCCATACACACCTGGTGAAGCGAGGGCTTTCCAGCCAGCTTCTTTACATCGCTGAGCTTAACCCGGAGCGGACCCAAAATGGGGAACTGTTGGTTATAGTCCATTCTTCGATGATAAATGCCCTAACGTGATCAATAGCGGATGGCGTCTAACGCCCAAGCAAGATCATCTCGTGTGCTTCCTCGGTGGTTCTCTTATGCTCGGTGCCACGACGTCCGGTGCCCTTGTTCACAATGTCTCGGTTCCACCGCAAACGGACGAGCTTGCGGACCAAGGCAAACGTGATTGGCTCACAGGAGTGGAGCTCATTGACACCTGTATGGCCACACATGACACCCAAACGTATGTTTTGATGTGCCTCAGTAGTGCTTACATATGTGCTGAACATGGTTATCAGCGGTTTGGCGCCTGAAATTGCGCACTTCCGTATTCTGGGCGACGGGGTGGATGATTCAATTGCTCCTGCGGATTGGTACATCAAAGGCGCGCGGTATGTCAACTCACTTGTTACATTGGACACGCGCTCACTTACTTGCAAATTACCAGCCCAGACGCCCCTCCTCCTTTTGATGCCCGGTACATCCTCCGGTATGTTTGGTTCTGTTCCCTCGTTCACTCACGAGGGATTCATCTTGTACTGCAGCCCGGAAACAATCGAATCCATTTTCATTGCCTTCAGGCTCACTGGTGATCCTAAGTATCGTGATTACGGCTGGGCGATATTCCAGGCCATTGAAAAACATTGCCGTATCCCGACAGGCGGATACGCGAGTGTGATAAACGTGGACCAAGTTCCCGTGGAGTATGACGATAAAATGGAGACTTTCTTGATGGTGTGTGACGCCCTGCCCTTCCCACATGATCGTGGCTGACTCAGTTTTCTTATCAGAGCGAAACATTGAAGTATCTTTATCTACTATTTGCAGATTCAAGCGTGCTTCCTCTCAGTGGTGAGTCTCTCATTCAATTGGCAAGATGTAGCTCATGCATCGCGTTGTTGCACAGAATACGTTTTCAACACGGAGGTAAGCCTGAAACATACTAATCTGTCATTCCGCATATACTCAGATTTGGACAGGCGCATCCTTTGCCCGTATTTAATCCAACTATGCGCACCGGCTTTTCATAATTATTCGCGCCGTGCCGTCGTCAGATTCTCTGAGTGTATTATTAGCTGACTGGTGTATCATTATCTTGATAGCTGCTTGCGGCTTTGATAGGCTTACCAGTCGCATCGAAACATACTTGGACAATCTCGGCTTTGTCATTAATAGTATCACTATCATTGACAACCTCGGCACACTCGAAACACCGGCAGTATCTAACACCAATTAATATGTTGATCCTCAAAAGTCCATATAAATCGCCGGTCAATTCGGTAAGTAGAATTATAACGAGCAGCAAGACGATACGACGTGGAGCTCGATAATGTAACGTGAGTTCGTAATGAATGAAATTATGAATGAACTAAGTCAAATGGGTGTGTGGCTGATTAAATGTCAAGCACAAAAGCATGATCTAAAGCGTCAAAGCAGCGGCTTGAGCGTACGATAGGCCCTTGCAAGCCGGCGATTCAGGGGCAAGAGAGATGAATTCCCAGGGCTCATTGATCTCAACGTCATGTCCGAAGTCATCAAGAGCAATGACCGAACGGACAGGTGGGAGGACCTCGAAGTCAGCATCTACACACAACTTGGAGTCAGCGTTGTGACGAATGAAATCTGGTAGCAACGTACCTTGCGTCTTGGATGGTTTCTTGGTCTTGAACATCACAAAATCCGCAAGCGCCATCTTGGAGAAACTAGACTTGCTCTTCGGCACTGGCGCGACATTGACAAGGCGCCCCGATTCAGCGAGCATGCGAGAGTCAGACTCATCGCCATCCCAGAGTTCCACGCTGGCTCTCTTCGCAGCCCGGGTAGTGTGCTCTTCCTTCAGAGCTGGCACTGGCGTTCCCGCAGCCACTCGCTCCTTACGCTCCTTCACTTGCGCGTGCTCCTGCCGCTTCTTCGTCTGGTGCCTAGCGCGCTCGTAGGCACGCTGGTCCTTCGCACCGACTAGAGTGAGACGATTGTTGACCGTCTCATGCGGCTGTTCTGTGGATTTCTCGGAGGATGTGGTAGACATAAGGAAGGGTTGAAGGACAGTGTCTCACTTATATAGATAGGTGGAAGCGATATCCCACGGTGATGGCGGCAGCGGAAGCATTGCCTCTGAGGGTCAGGAGATGTCAGGACCACGGTTACTGGTTTGAAGCGAATGTGTCCTAGTAGCTGGGATTAGCTCACAGCTTTACCAAGAAGGCTACTGACGAACGTTGTCGCACCCCACCGAAGATGACGCGAAACAGGAAACTCCGATCATATACGTGTCACGTGATAGACAACTGCATTAGGGAACCGTTCCATGCCATGCCATGCAAACGTTGCGCCACCCGTTGGATGAGGCTCATTCATGACAGACCTTTACCTGCATCACGTTCGACTGGAGGAAGGGATATGCGAAGAGTAAGTCCCTATATCCTTGTAATAATTCTGCCGCTCAAATGAGCAGCATATCTCATTTCAGCCTGTAGAATATTTCCATGTAACCGCTGACGAGCAAATGATTGTTACTATCGGATGGCCGGGCAAGGTTTCATAACCTTGTATACATTTCAAGAACCTGATGGGTCGCTGCCACGCCGAATCGCTTATCTCTTTCAAATGTGCCACCGTTAATCCTCTGCATACACAGCTGTTTGTGCCGGTCCGTCGTTCCACAGCATAGCAACTCCCCAACTTATGCCAGCTACGGTGCCCACTCTGGAGTCGCAAATAATGGTTTAGAGGTTTTCTATAAAGAGGATGTTATCCTAGACATGGACATCCCTCAGGGAACGGTCTTGCGCAGAGACGCATGTGAAGATTTCCTGGACAGACCGGGTCTATCGTGTTTGATAGCAAAATGGCCTATGGTCTTCCCCAAGATTGTGCTCCTGAGCCTGGACAAAACTGGAAGAACTGTTCACAGACAATTACACGTACGTACAAATCTAGGACTTCAATAATGGGCCACCGGAAATATACATGATCCCATCTCACCTTCCGTCTGTTCTGGGGGACAAGAACAACCTACTTTGTCATTGGTAGGCGCCCTTTGTTGTGAATACTGTGATGGCCGGATACAGGCGATATTTGGCTGCACAGGTAGTAATATTATGATGTAGCAAGGACACCAGTAGCAGTTTTTTAGAAAACTATATGTGGATACGCGCTCTTTTTGAGATGCGCTAAAGTCATTTTAAATAGAGAAGGTTAGCGATGTGCCCCTCCCAATAATTATGGGAAAGAATAGTAAAAGAGAGCGAAGAGTGGTGCTTGCATGCAATAACTGAAACGATTGACGAAGGAAGATGCTGAAATATATCTGCAGTTAAAGAGTGGTCGCGTCGGCCTGGGGGAGCTCAGGGACCTTTTCATCAGCACTATCGGAATTTGGTTCTTCAGTGTGGAGAGTTTGTTGTTGATCATGTTGCGCGAGGTTTGGTTGGCCATGTCTGTCACCGGCGGCGCTGGGTTGGTGTGTACCTACACCGTTGCCAAATGCTGTCCAGTCCATGAAGTCACGCCGTACTTCGATGTAGTCGTTCGCAAATTCACCGATCTGGGCTCATGATTAAACTGACAGAAAATGAAGAGTATGATAAGGCTTACTTCGACTTCGTCAAGACCGAGTTTCTCGCCCTCAGCCGTTGTGCGTAGTTGGAGGCCAGGGATAATGTCGATGCACTTGGCGAGGAGAGCAGTAACGACGAACGTGTATGAACACGTCGCGAAAATATAGGCGATTTGGATGTAAAGCTGTTTCCAATTATGGTCGACCCAGCCACCAGGAACATTAGTGTTGACGCCATCTAGGGCGATGATGGAACGGGAAGCAAAAAATCCGTTCATCAAAAGACCCAACATCCCGCCGACAGCGTGCTCAGCAAAGAGATCGAGTGCATCATCCACACCAAGAAGAGATTTAGCTGGAGATGTGTCAATAAGTACACTCCCGAGCAATCTAATAGTCTCACCTTTAGTTGCGTAATTACACACAGCACCGCTGATTATGCCCATGATAACTGCCGCCCAGGGATCAATGAACCCTGAAGCAGGCGTGGCTGCTACGAGACCAGCAATGGTTCCAGAACAGAAGCCGACCATAGTATACTTGCGCTCCAAACGATAGTCGAGGAGGCACCAAACGACACCGCCAAACGCAGCAGCAAGCATAGAGTTCCAGATTGCCATGATGGCGCGCAAATTCGCCCCAAAAGCGCTACCACCATTGAAACCTAGCCATCCAAACCAGAGGATGAATGTACCCAAGTTAACCATGGAAACATTGTGCGGTCTGAAGTTCAAGAGCTCCTTCTCCTGCCTGCGGCCAAGCACCCAGGCATAGGCAAATCCTCCTATCCCGCTTCCGATCTCCACGGGGCCTCCGCCTTTTGAATTCGAAGATGTCAGAGAGTACGTACAGCAGTAAAGATAATTTAATGACCTGCATAATCGAGAACGCCATATTTAAAGGCCCACCCGTTTACATTCCACGGCCAGCAAGCGAGGGGGCAATAAACCAAGGTCATCCACAAAAATGTGAAAATGATAGCCGGAAGAACCCGTCCACGCTCGGCGATGCCGCCCACCAGGATTCCTACTGTGACGCATGCGAATTCCATCTGATAGAATGCGTACAACAGGTCAGGAATTAGCGGGGAACCTGGTGATGGGTCACCGAGGACACCCATCAGGCCAAAGTGGGCAAGGTTGCCTATGAATCCATTGGTGGCTGTTGGCGAAAACGCCAAAGAGTAACCCCAGAAGTACCACTGAAAGATACAGATCGCATTACTGGCAGTAACTGCCCAGATGAGAGACAAAGCTGATTTTCTTCTTGCCAATCCGGAATATAGAAAAGCTGATGTAACACCGCGAGTGAGTTGATGTGAAACCCAGTGTGAGAGAGATTTGCGAACCGAGACCTGGTATCATAAAAGATACCATGGCACCTGCCACGATTATAAAAGAGACATCTCCACGGTCGAACCTGTGGGTATACGATGAAAACACTACAGCGGCAGATATGCTATTGGCTCACTGGGTGATATCTCCTGCAACACACGACCATCAGCATTAATATTGTGCCTTGGTTGCTGTGATGGTAGTTGTGGAGCTCACTTTTATGCAAAATAGCATTCAACACTTCTGAGACGCTCTGAACCATCAGGTCGAATATACGTCTGGCAAGGAGATACGCTTGGTGCGTCGCGTCTGTTCAACAGTCGCTGCGGCGCTGGAGCTTTGAAACTTGACATTGACGTTGACATGTAAAAAAAATGAACGAAGTGATTTCATTGGTCGGATAACAAACGGCGCTCTTAGATAAGAACAAGCGCTCTGTAAGCTGACTGCTTACCATACGCTTACTCTATCACACGTCATGTGACACATCCCCTTATATTCTGCGATTCTAGTACCTATCGCCTTAGACCT
>JRHT02000204.1:0-66836 GCA_011800875.2 Suillus brevipes Sb2 | reverse complement strand
AAAGGTGAGCTTGATGGGGGGGGATATAAGGATTGAGTGTCGATCAAGCCCGTCTTCTGCCTTGCACGTTTCCCTTCTGCTTCTTCGGACTCCAGTCTTCTCTTCGTCCCTTGTGTCTCTGGTTCAGATGTATCCAGTGCATCCAGTGTTGGTTTCGTTAGCTGAGGCACAGAAATTGAAGGGTTGGGCTGGGACAAAGCCTGAGGCGTAGGGTCTGAGGGAATGGGGGGTGATTGAAAACTGGGGGCAGAAGATTGGCGCAAATGAGGACTTTGTGGTAGCGGCTGTGGCTGAGAAGCAGGGCTCATAGTGGAATTTGGCGGCAACCATCTTCAGGGACGCCTGGAGGAGTCTGCTTGATCTGTTTGCTGTCAATAAATGCTTGCAAAGCTGCAGCAACCTACTCGGAATGTACCCCGCACAACCACGTCACCCTTGGGGCATGCTATGATTAGCTACCGTGGCGACAACGTGCTGAGCACATGCCAGTTTGGAGGGACGGCTCTCCCAGTCAAAGTGCGGGGGAGGGTCATAGTCAGAATGATCTCCAATTAATGGATGGCATTTGCCGAAAAATGTATAGCGGGTCAGAATAAAGTTAAGGTTGCAAGAGCTGGTAGTGCGAAATTAGACGTATGAGACTGACAAAGGCCCTCCACTACTAACGTGGGAGTCAGGAAGTAGAAATACGTACTTAAAATTTCATTGTGGTGGCGACCTTCTTCAGGGACACCTGGAGGGGTCTGGATGATCTGTTTTCCGTCAATAAATGCTTGCAAAGCGCTATAATTTGATAATAAGCGGAAATACGCACTTGAAATTTCACCATGGCGGCAACCTTTTTCAGGGACACCTGGAGGAGTCTGCTTGATCTGTTTTCCGTCAATGAATGCTTGCAAAGCGCTAGAATTTGACATACCTTCATTTGAGTTCTCGCTGGGCAGTTTTGATAATGAGTTTCAATAGGACCTGTTGCGGTACGCCTCTGCCTCCAGTAAATATTTTGATGCGATCTGTGAAAGAATGGTTCAAATTGATCAATTGAGTGATGGAACGAGGAAGCTTACTTGTGAGCCAGACGTGGATCAGAGACCTCCGAGATGGTAGGTCCACGATAAACAGAGTGGGAACAAGAACGTGCCAGGGATCATCTTTAGTATGCGCAGGACCGCATTTAGCGCGCGAGGGACGGTGTTTTTTGGGGAGAAATGGTGTGGTCCAACTCACCGTCCCTCTGTTTTGGCAGGGAATCTCGCCCGTCCGCCATGGGTTTCTTGGGCGAAAAAAGACCCTCCGAAATGGGCGTGACATTGCGGACCGCAAAGTCTTGTTCGGAAGCCTACATTGGTGCCGGGCAGAAAACCATTAGGGCGACTGCCTAGGCCCCACAAGTCAGCACGCACCTTTTGCAGACCCTTCACAATCCGTCCCTTCCTTCGCGCCATCGAGACTCCAACATTCGTTTCCAAGACCCAAACCCCAGATGCCCTCGGTGAGTGAAGTGACGAGATCCCGTTCTTGGTGTGTGGTGCGCGCCTGGTGGCGCACATGCAGCGGCCATCAATTAGCAGCAACGCGATTGGGCGCCTGCTGGGCCTTCTATTCCTCCCTGCCCCCCCAAAAAACGGCTCGTATTGAGTCTCCTGGCGAAAAAGGGAGCCGTTTCTGCGCCTCCGTCTTTCGAGATGGGTGGTGGGCAGTCTCCAGCGCGTCGTCCGTCGTCGTTGGGACTTTCAAGACTTCAGAGTCGCGCAGGCGGGGGGGGTGTCGGGTGTCTCGTCCGATCGTTCGATCGCCTGGATCTCGGTCTGGATCAGTCACGACGGTCACAGTGTGACTGGACCGTGGTTTTATTCCTCAGCAGCTCTACTTCTTACCGTGACGTCGACTCGAGTTGTATTTATATACACAGACACTTTGTTTGTGCATTGTGACAAGCGTCGTCGCAATATTTATCGCCAGCTTCTTGTACCAAATATTTTTCAATGAAGGAGACAGTGCCTTCCGAGGCACCAAAAGTTATGTATGTCCAATTTTCCTCCAGTTTTTGACTCAAGTCAATTGACGCAAGAGCCCATCAGAAAACAGCTACAGTTCAGCTTGCTCAATGCCCAAGATACAGTCAAGATCTCTGAGTTCCAGGTCACTCATCGCGACTTATATACGCCCACCGATCGACTTCCTGTCAAAGATGGCGTTTTAGATCGTCGGCCGGTGAGTTGCCCACACCTTCCCATGCATAACGCACTGATCTCCATCTCAGGGAACCACAGAGAAGAATGCATTTTGCGAGACCTGCGGCCTCAATTCTGTGGATTGCGTTGGCCACTATGCATATATCAAACTGGTGGTCCCAGTATTCCACATCGGCTACTTCAAGCATACCATTGCCATCCTTCAGGCCATATGCAAAGTAAGTTATTAGACTTTTCATGTCTTTCGTGCTCAATGACGCGATGAAAGACCTGCGCCCGCGTGCTACTGGAGGAACCCGACCGGCGGACGTACCTCAAACGTTTTCGCAGACCAGGTCTCGAAAATATCCATCGGCAGGCGTTGTGTAAACAGGTTAATACGATGGCGCGAAAGGTTGTCTACTGCCCGTACTGCTCAGCAACGAATGGCGCTGTCAAGAAGGCAGGAGTACTGAAGATTATCCACGATAAATTCCGCGCGAAGAAGACAGCAGATGAGATGGAGAAATGGAAGCGTACATTTGCTCCAGCGGTAGAGGCACAGAAGGAACTTGGGATGTACTTGAATAAGGCAATTCATGAGGATTTAAATCCTCTAAAAACCCTCGATCTCTTTAAGAGAATATCCGATGAGGTCGCGTTTATGTCTACATTGAAATGCTTACGAGACTAAACATCCACTTTCAGGACTGTGAATTGCTTGGTCTACGACCCGATTTTGGTCGTCCAGAAGAATATATCTGGCAGTACATCTCCGTTCCACCGGTTTGCATCAGACCATCCGTTGCCCAGGATGGAGCTTCTAATGAAGATGACCTTACTGTCAAACTCACGGAGATCGTTTTCACCAATGCTCTTATCAAGCAGGGTCTGTCTAAAGGAGCACCCACTGCGCAATTCATGGTAAGTGATTATTATTCACAGTCCTTGCCATCACTTAATTCACCCTCAGGAACACTGGGAGTTCCTTCAACTTTCTGTCGCTATGTATATCAACTCTGAACTTCCTGGGGTACCCTCACAAGCTGGTCAAAAGCCAATGAGGGGCTTTGTGCAGCGTCTGAAGGGTAAACAGGGTAGATTCCGTGGTAATTTGTCTGGGAAACGTGTCGATTTCTCTGGTCGTACCGTGATCTCCCCAGACCCAAACTTGCGTATCGATGAAGTAGCGGTACCAGAGCGTGTCGCGAAGATATTGACATACCCGGAACGTGTGACTTCTCACAACATCGATGGTCTCAAACAAGCCGTTCGCAATGGGTGTGATGTACACCCCGGCGCTAACTACGTGACAGCGGGTAGCAGTGGCTTCAAGAAATTCTTGAAGTTTGGCAATCGCAATGCGGTGGCTGACAGTCTGAGAATTGGGGATGTTGTTGAGAGGCACATCATTAATGGCGATATCGCCCTGTTTAATAGGCAACCCAGTTTGCACAAGGTATTTTGCTCTGTATAAGCTTCAAACCTTCACTGACTTGGTATCTTTTAGCTTTCAATTATGTGTCACAGGGTTAAGGTTCGTCCTTGGCGCTCCTTCCGTCTAAACGAATGTGTTTGCGGCCCCTACAACGCCGATTTTGATGGCGATGAAATGAATCTTCGTCAGTATTTTGTCATGCTAAGCGACATTCAAAGCTTTATGATTTTTTGAATAGATGTTCCTCAGACGGAGGAAGCAAGAACAGAGGCGCTCGAACTCATGAGCGTGACACATAATCTAGTCACCCCTCGAAACGGAGAGCCTGTAATCGCTGCCATTCAAGATTTTATCACAGCTTCCTACTTGATGACTCGTAAAGATACATTTTTCGACCGTCGCCAGTTCACGCAAATATGTTGCTACTTTGCCGATGCCGATTTACAGATTGACATACCCCCGCCGACGATCTGGAAACCTATACGACTATGGACAGGCAAACAGATTTTCAACGTCCTCATGCGTCCTAACAAGAAATCCAACGTATTTGTGAACGTTGAATGCAAGTGCAATAAACCGGAAAAGCTAAAACCTGAACATTACCCCTCCATCAAAGACCCAGCCCCAGACTTATCTCCGAACGATGCTTGGCTTGTCATCGTCAATAGCGAAGTCATGTGTGGTGTCATGGATAAAGCCATCGTCGGCAGCGGGAAGAAGAAGTCAATATTCGGAATAATCATGAGGGACTATGGCCCACACGAGGCTGCCGCAGCCATGAACCGTGTCGCAAAACTGTGCGCTCGTTGGCTGGGTGCGTCTTATTGTCAATCAGGAACGTTTCACATTTAAATTTTCTTCCAGCCAACTTCGGTTTCTCTCTCGGAATCAACGATGTCATTCCAGGACCTATCCTTGCGTCAAAGAAAAATCAAATGGTTGAGGCTGCTTACGCTGAATGTACAAACCTCATTACGCAAGCAAAGAAGGGCAAGCTGGAGAATAAACCTGGATGCAACCAAGAACAAACACTTGAAGCTATGATATCTGGAATCCTTTCAAGAGTTCGGGACAAGGTTGGAGACATCTGTATGCAGGAGCTGAGTCGACATAACGCACCTCTAATCATGGCAACTTGTGGCTCTAAAGGTTTGTCCTTCAGATTCTGTTTTTCCAGTGTCGCTTAGTGTTACTAGGTTCCGTAATTAATGTTTCTCAGATGGTTGCTTGTGTCGGTCAGCAAATTATTGCGGGTCACCGTGTTCCAGATGGTTTTCAAGATCGTTCTCTACCACATTTTCCGAAGAAGTCGAAAGAACCTCCATCCAAAGGTTTCGTTAGAAACAGCTTTTTCAGTGGTCTGCTACCGACCGAATTTCTGTTTCACGCTATCTCCGGTCGTGAGGGTTTGGTCGACACCGCGGTGAAGACCGCTGAGACCGGTTACATGCAACGACGTTTGATGAAGGCACTAGAGGATCTAACCACTCAATATGATCTATCAGTGCGCAACTCCACGGGCGGCGTTGTACAGTTCAGATACGGTGACGATGGCTTAGATCCTGCATGTCTTGAAGGTGACGCGCAGCCAGTCGAGTTTGAACGGGCATGGACGCATGCATTGGTGTGTACCGATAAGGCTCTCTATCTGATCTGATTCAAACGTCTGAATTTTTTGCAGGCAATAGGAAACCGTCGTGGTCGCGGTTTGCTCCCCTTCGAGATCGTGGAACTTGTCGATCTAGAGCTCAAGAAACCGAAGTTCACTAGCGAGTGCACACCAGCATACCTTGATACTATACGAGACTTCGTCGTTCAACACATCGCCCATCATCTCGCTACAATGCGCAAAAGCCAGGGAATGTTTGAAGCTCTGGAGCGCTCAGATGAATGGGATCGTGATACTGACTTGTCTATGGGAGCTTCAGGTTTGCACAGAAAATATGTTTTTGCGCTCTGCGTTCTGACTCGTTCCTTAGCCGCTTCTAAGGCCATCGTAGATAACAAGGCCAAAGTTACTGAGTCTCAGCTCCAGCATTTTCTTGCCTTGTGCTGGCAAAAGTACGTCAAAGCCAGGATTGAGCCCGGTAAGTGGAGTTTATAAGAGTTGCCTTCTTGGAGACTAAGAGCAATTCAGGTTCCACTGTGGGTGCAGTTGGTGCTCAGTCCATTGGAGAACCAGGGACACAAATGACCCTCAAGACCTTCCATTTTGCCGGGGTTGCTTCAATGAACGTCACGCTTGGTGTTCCGCGAATCAAAGAAATCATCAACGCGTCCAAGACTATTAGCACGCCTATTATTAGCTGCAAACTCGTTACTCCCAACAGCGAGCCCTCTGCACGTATAGTTAAGGGCCGTCTTGAAAAAACCCATTTGGGCGATGTAGGAAATTTTCAGCCCATGATCTTAGGATGTTAATGTGAATTTTGTGCAGATCGCTGCTGTTTTTGAGGAGGCATGGGCGCCAGAGTACACATATATCGGTGTAATTATAGATATGGATACCATTCAGAAGCTCCAGGTCAGTCCTTAAACATGTCATTCAATGTGTGCTCACTTGTCACATCAGCTTGAACTCACTTTGGACGATATAAAGTGGGCGATTGTAGCCACGAGAAAGCTCAAGATTAAACAAGAGGTGGGATCCGTGTTTTGTATATGTTGTCACAAAACTTATTGTAGACAGTCCATTACCGTCATTCCTCGCAGAAACCGTTTGCGCATCTATATTGATGGAACGGACAAATACTACAGGTTGCGAGAATTGAAGCGAGTTTTGTCGGATGTAGTAGTTAAGGTCAGTCCCCCTGTCTTGCCCGTGATCAATTTTTGAATCATTTTCACAGGGAGTGCCAACTATTCAACGCGCGGTCATTAACATCAAAGAGAAGGACGACGCCAAGGGGAAAAAGGGAGACAAAGAACTGCTTGTAGAAGGTTACGGACTACAGAAGGTCATGACCACGGAGGGTAGGCTTTTCTATTTTCTAAACCAGTCACGATTGCTCACCTAGATGTAGGAATTGTTGGCGAGGCCACGACTTCCAACCATGTAATTGAGTCGGCAAAAGTCTTGGGGATCGAGGCAGCAAGACGGACCATCATCGACGAAATCCAGTATACTATGCAGAGCCACGGAATGAGCATTGACCCTCGTCATGTCATGTTGCTTGGCGATGTCATGAGCTACAAAGTACGAGTGCGGTGCAACACCGATTTTCCTAGCTAATTGTTCACTCAGGGAGAGGTCCTTGGTATCACGCGCTTTGGTGTCGCGAAAATGAAGGACAGCGTTCTTATGCTTGCTTCATTCGAAAAGACGACGGACCATTTGTTTGATGCAGCGGCCTTCGGGAAGAATGACAGTATTGCTGGTGTATCAGAAAGCATTATTATGGGTAACGCAGCTGCAAATTGCGGAACTTCTATGTAAGCGTGATCATATTCTGCAACCCATTTGCACTTTCTAACAGCATATTTTCTAGGCCTGCTCTATATTCACCATCGCCCCACATAAGCAAACCACGAAAGTTGTTGTTTGAATATGCGTTGTAATACTTATTTCTTCACCGGGCTACCTTATTTATCTATATTTCTGCAACGCGCACATGGCGTCGACACCATATTGGAAATCACACCGTCCTTACAATATGTAGATATTTCTACAACGCTGTTACAAGGAGAATTCTGTCCAGGTTGTGTACACAAGCTAAGCCGTGGCTTGTTAAAAGTCAGGTAGTGTCAACATACTTGTGACTCTGTGAAGCTGTCTGGCCGAGCGAAGCAAGGGTGAAATGACCGACCTGGATATTGAAATCGCTCAAGGTCCGCGCTTGATGCTAAATTTGAAAATATTCACAAATGATGAACAGTTTCTCATCATTAACTCAAGCAGTCATCCAGATGGGTTTCAGATGTTGAATTCAGTGCGTAGCACAAAGTGGGGTGAGGGATACAACGCAGGATGTAGAGAATGAACCCATGTATGTGGCGTATGCAGTAGATGAATAACATAATAAAGGAAAACTGCAGATTAGTCGAACAACCCGAAGCCCTGTGAGCAAGTATCAGCACCCCGTGGTGACTGCAAAAGGCGATTTGAGCGCGTACCATGTCGTCGTCTGACTCCTCTTTTGCTTCCTCCTTCTTCTCTTCTTCTTTTGGTGCTTCGACGGCAGCGGCACCACCAGCGGCAGCAGCAGCGGGTGCGCCGACGGCCGGTGCACCTCCACCAGCACCGACGTTTGATAGCAGATCCTTCACATTCTTTCCCTCCAAAGCCTTAGCAAGGAGAGTTGCCCAGATTGGCTCGAGCTCGACCGAAGCGGCGTCAGTCAAGGCGAGTATTTTGTCAGCCTGCATGTGCCTATTGAGCTGCGAGAAATATGGATGTGAAACCTGCGAGATACGCACGGTGATTTCAATACCCTCATCGGCGAGGATAAGTGCGGCGTAAGTCGCGGCGAGTTCTGCGGAGGCCTGCGCATTGTAAAGGGAGGAATGCGTTAGCGATTGTGATGACAGATGTACTACATCCAAAATGCGGGTTGGCAATCCACCATCCGGACTCGGATTATTGGTATTTTGAAACGATCCTGCAGCGGATTCTGACTATAACATGGGAAAGACAAAAACTTACCATTGAAGAAGGGATTAGGTCGTGAGCTTGGGGACGTCGAGGGCGATGTGGACACTAGTAATCGAGTGGATGACAGCAAAATTCCGATCACGTGGATAGCACTGCCACCATTATTCTGTAAACTCCATGCAGGACCGGCAACGTACTTATTCACTGATAACATGGCGGCAGCAACGTAGGTTTAAATTTTCCAGGGTTCGGGCTGTCAAGTTCACAAATTTTCACAGTATACCCAAAACTTCCTGGGCAGATGACGTTGATGAGCTTGGTGAATGCTCGCCCTCGCGGTCACAATCCTATCGCAGTCTAACGTTCTCAAGTAGATCAACCAAAGATTGAGGATTATGTGGATGAGAATGGAATCCGTGTCACCATCGAGTATGCTATAAATGATGAGGGAAAGAAGGTCAAGGTACGTCTGGCCACTGTCCAACAGTCCGCTGCCATGTCTCATCTCTGTGATCTGCCATGTCGGCATTTTTTCATCCCGTATACTGATATTTTTCTCCAAGATAACTCGTAAAATAAAACGTACGCTTCAAAAATCCGTCGTCGAGCACACAGTTGCTGAACGCAAGAAATGGGCCAAGTTTGGCAAGGAACGAGGGAACAAGGAAGGGCCAGACCGAGCGACGACCACAGTAGGAGAGAATGTGGCTTTGAAAATCAGCGCAGGAAACAAGGTTTGTTTATAATGTCCATCTGTTCTTGGATCATACTGACAGTCAAGGAAGTCCTCTGAGCCGGAGGTAACGCCCGAGCAAAATATCAAAACTGAACTGGCAAAGGCTGGTGCAGGAAAGGTTGTTTGTCGTCTTTGCAAAGGCGATCATTTCACCGCCAAGTGCCCATATAAGGACTCTCTCGCCGGTCTCGAAACCGCTGGTTAGTACTTTCCCGCAGCATGTCATTCACTTCATGCTTGATCTTGTTGACACGGACACGGATAGACCTACCACCTGCTGATGACGCAGCCGATGTACCTGCACCTGCAGCTAGTGGGGCGACTGGCGGCAAATATGTACCACCATCAATGCGTAGTGGCGCTTCTCGCCCTGGTGAATCTATGGGACGCCCAGGTGGCTCTCGCGAAGACCTCCCCACACTTCGTGTCACCAATATCTCTGAAGACACGCAAGAATCCGATCTTCGTGAACTTTTTGGTACGTTCGGACGTGTAGCGAGGGTTTACGTCGGCCGTGACCGAGAGACGGGTATTGGCAAAGGCTTCGCCTTTGTGTCCTTTGATGAGCGCGCTATTGCGCAGCGGGCAATGGAAAAACTGAATGGTAAAGGTTATGATAATCTGATTCTAAGCGTACAATGGTCACGTGAGTATTGATTCTTAACGAAGTATGACTTGAACTGATCTTTGTGATTATCAGAACCAAGACCAGACGGTCGCTGAGCTCCAGCGAGATTCGATGAGACAGAGACTCATATGTAGCGATATATGTCGACAATAATAAGGCTTTGAATCGACTCGGTTTGAATTCTTGAAATTTTGATCAACACCAGCACTTTGGAGACGGGGATGATAAAGACCGAAAGGTGCTTAGGTAGGATTTTCGCTCGGTTCGTGTGCCGAAAAGGCTACAAATGGACCAAAGTGGTCTGTTCGCCCCGCCCCGTCCCACCTACCACACGGCGAACGCAGAAAGCTTCAAATAATCGAGCTTATTTCTAATGTGACAAATGAAGGGGCAAGGATGACAGCTAACACGATTGTTGGGCAACCAACGTCCCTTGCTCGAAAGATGCATCAATGAACTTGTGTATTATCACACATATGTAATGCTCGTCTTCATGCCAATTGTGAGTAGACTAGCAACAGCTGCCCTTCGAAGTCGCAAACAATGTGATACGGTGGGCTGCAACATTTCCTGGCTGAAAGCCAAGCTCAGTTGTTAGGTTACAAGCCGATGGTGTTTCATGAGCAAATCAACCGCTGCAGGACGTGTCATTGGCTCCACTAGTACAGCATCCCTAATGGTAACATTGATTTTGTCCCGTATTCGCCGCCAGTTTGCATGGGGGAGCTATAGTTAAGTTGCCTGAATAAATATATGTTAATGATGCCATCGTTGAGTACAGTATAACCGTACCATTGGATTTTTCAAAAGGCTGAGTCTTGTTACAATACGGCTTCCACTGCTCTAGCAGTTAGCCGATGAATTTTATTGCCCTGTGGATTATCTGGTCATCGCGGGCGTCTTCTATGAAGAATAGAGGAGGACGCTGTCTTGTATATCTAAGATGCAATCCCTTATCCTAACCTTACCAGGAAGGCGGGTACATTCAATAAACCAGACATCCCCCAGGCATCTTTGACTCAACCGTCGGAAGAATGTCAACTCAGGGGCCCGGATAAAAGAAGGCGTCTCTAGATGTTCAAGCTGTCACCGACACGAAAGATTAGCTCGAAGTGATAATACCAGAAGGCGACGAACTAAAATTTTGAGTCTCCTCGCATAGTTCAGGCATACAGTCCGAGATCACTGAGTGAGTCAATTGCTGCGTTAAACCAAAAGGTAGAATTTTCTGAAAGCATACTTTTCGGCCGAGTATATAGAGTCCCTCCGCCAGAAGCCCGAATATTGGCGTAAGTGGATTCATCATGGATCGCTTACTAAGCGATCCTACTCATCTTTCGCCTTTGCGATGGCTTCAGATGCGTTACCTATATCAGTCTTATTCGCGCGTGGCCTTCTAGCCCGCCTCGCGCTATGGCCAGCTCTTCGCATCGCTGTGCACCAAAACTGGGGAGGTCCGCAAAGCGCTCAAAAGCAACGCTGGTTAGCGGGTGTCATCACAGATGAATTCGAAGCATCCCTTCCACCAGTATCTGCTTCATTGACGGCTTTTGATTCTTATCAATCAGCCCCCATGCATCCGTCACACACGCTCCCTGAGCCTGACTCCGAATACATAGAAACGATGTTACTCCAGATCATGGACGACGAGTTTGAAGTTGCGCTCGAGGATGGAAGCGCGTTCGACGTTGCTAGAGATGTCGTGCGTTTGTGGAACGATGCGAAGGAGGGAAAGGATGATTATGTCAAGGACTTGGAGATGCAAGCGGATCGGATGAAAGGAAAAATGCCACAATATGAAGTTGATGCAGGGAGTGCGAGTGATTGGGAAGATAGTGACGATGATAACGAGGATGAAAGTGGAAGCGACAGCGAAGATTACGGGAAGGATGTTGTTCCACAGCTGCTCGACCATGCCAAGGAGGTACCAGACGTTGACGAAGATGGCTTCACTACCGTTAAAAGGAGGGGAGGCAGATAAAATACCAAGATGTGTAATCTAATCAGACAAGACGTGCAACATCTAGTCGCTATCTGAACTATCATCACCAGGCTGCTGCTCCTCATCAGTCGAACTCTCGTCCTCGCTGTCCTCAGGCGCAGCTGTACGCTTCACAGCTCCTCCGCGCATCGCAGCCATCTGACCAGCCAACGAATCCTCCTCAGGATCAGAAATCTCATCCTCTGCTGTCTGCTCTTCTGCATTGAGCGCAGATATGTCATCTATTTTAAGCTGCGTGCTACATCAGTCACCGCACCACTGCAAAGCTTAACAGAAACTCACCGAAATGTCCTGGCACGACTCCTCACCCACGAATGTGTCGCTTACCAGGTACACCTTCCAAGTGAACAAGCCCACGTTAGGGGGGGCCTGGAACTGTAACTTGTAGGAGCGGTAGTCACGTTCCTTCTCGGGACTCGACGCGGGTACGTCTGAGATCTTCATTGGGGGAACAACAATTCTATTCGACTTGTCATCAGCAAGGACAAGCCACCAGCCTGGCTTGCGCAGCTGTGAATTTTCTCGTCAGACATGCAGATGACACCGAAGGAAAAGACAGACCCCTGGCCAATGAGGTGCGTGAGCCCACACAGGTAAGGCCCCCTCGATATCTTCAGTATCCTTCCGACTGTTCAAAAATTTGTCGTCTTTCTCCCTGTCCTCCCGGATGGCCTTGGCAGATTTTTCAGAAATAGATGAGGGTGTGTCGCTTTGAAGTGGCCGGCGAAGACGCAGTTTAACAAGGAGGAACACGATGGATGATGGTGTGACCAAGCGTTCACCGATCACTGAAGTGAAATAAGTACTGAATGGGTGGATTCGATTGAGAACAAACCCTTGAAAGTCATATCCACAACATCCAACCGACTCCAGCCCTCGACAGCCTTTCGTGCTTCCGTTATCCGGCTGTCTCCCTCGTCTTCCAGGCGCGATATGAACGAGGCAAGGTCTTTGCCTTCTGATGCATCCTCATCACCATCGAAGCCAGGTAATTGAGCTTGTGGTACAACCGTTTTTCCAGGGAGAAGAGCTTGTGTGACGTAGGCGTGCAGACGCATCACCATCAAAGTGGGTGACAACCAACTCCGCGCAGCCGAAATTCCTAGCAGTGCGTTGAGCAACATCGGGGCCTGCAACAACAACTTGGCTTGTTCTGGACGTGCAAACGATCAGAAACGTCACACCTTTCTGAAAGTCAAACCTACCCTGCTTAAGCGCCTCATTGCTGATCTGTAACCTCAGGAAGTGCGCATACAGCAGTACCAAAGCCCGCTGTTCGGTCCCTTCGCATTTTCCACCAGAAGCCACAAGATCCTTTACCTCCCTCCATTGGGAGCCCATCTTTTCATCGATATGTTTCTCGAGTTCCTCTAGTCCCGCTGCGGTGCCTGCCCATGTGGCCTCCCAGCGGTATGCCTTGCCCAAAGCACCAATGACCTCCTTCATGCCGCTGTTGTCCGTGAGCGCCTTGAAAAACGCTGCGGCAGTCTTTGCATTAATCCCATCTTTTGTTTTTTGGCGATTACCAAACCACCAGCGACCCTGTACTGTGTAAGGTCTAATCAAGGAAAGGTGATTGCAAGGGACATACCACTAGCGTGGGGAGTGCGCCACCGAAGAGAATGCCATATACACCGAGGACCCAAATGTTGTTTTTGCCTTCAATAACCCACTTTGGCAGAGCAATGCCCATAGAGACTTCCTGTCGGCCATCCGGATGCCCGAAAAGTTCCCAGTTGCGGCGAATGGTCTCGTCTGTTAACCTTGAAATGATATTAGTGGGATCACGCCTGGCTACGACATCGACATACGACATACGATTTGTACGCCTTGGTTATGTCCACGAAACGGTTAGCGATGTCCTCTACTGTCTCATTGATGGTTGCTTTGACTTTGTCGGGATGACTGAGAATGATAAGTTTGTACGCTTCATGCACAGCACGAGGAATCAGACGCATACTATAATCGTGACAATTTCTTGAAATGCGACTTGATCTCCTTCTCCGTTGCTCCCTGGATGATGTGAGCAACCAAAGAGGGTGGATATATTGAGTTGTACACACCGTGCTAATTTGAAGGATCTCGAATGGATTATAGACTTTGTTTTCTAGCTCTGCATGCGCAGCTTTGAATGAGAGGTACGCGACAGCAGCCCAGCCCACGGTGATTAATAGTGCCCTTTAAGAGTGTGAGTGGCATTCAGAACCATGCAGATGTCTCACTTTCTGGTAAACTTTGGTGAGAGCAGAGAGCCACGCAGGCGTCGCCTCACGTCGGCTCTACGCTGTAGACAGGGCGTGCATTGGCACCCACTATCCAGTTCTGGGCGTTCTGGACAGGTTTAAGTTAAATTCGCAAGACCAGAGAAACATGCTCACTGGAAGACACGCTTGCAAGTGACGAGAATGTAACAGGCAGCAGAATAATAACAAGGACAGAAATGACGAAGTAGGCGGCCATATTGCCTGCCTCATCATAGTGATAGTTCGCCATCGCTGTAGATCAGCGACAACGAGTCCGCGCAAAAAAAAAAACTATAGAAAGACACGAGTTTGGATGAAAGTCGACGTGGCTCGAGGAGAAGTAAGTGCATAAAGTAAATACACCCGTGGGACATCTAAATTAGGGTCATCAACCAGTCATCTACTACTTACATGGATCAGTCATTGATATTATCAAAACGTTCAGTGGTTAAACTGCCGCTGCCATCATGCGTCTTAAAATCTCGACAATTCATCCATTGAACCTGTTCAAAGCATGGTTTGCTTTAGACGAGGAGGCCCATACAATCGAGCAACTTAAACGCGCGCTATGTGCACGGCTGCCCATTGGTATGGAAGCTGATAACATCACTCTCGTGATGGACGAGTATGATCTCCTGGACGAAAGTCCTATATCAATTTTACGCGACGGGGATGCTGTTTGGTGAGCATAAGAAGTGCGCCATTTTGCCTTGGTGAGCTTATGTCCTTGACAGCATTAAACGCGCAACAGCAGCATCCCGACCTGGTTTGTCGAGTAACAAGGTGCCCTTGCCTGCTACTCAGAAGCGTAAACGCCGTGCATCTACGTCCTCGGAGTCTTCGTCCGGCTCATCCTCGAGTTCTAGCTCATCGGACTCATCAGACGACTCATCCAGTTCATCCAGTTCCTCAGACTCGGACTCTGATTCAGACACGGATGTCCAAAACCTCTCACGGCGGCCCTCAGGGGGGCGTGTGGTCGCACCTACAAAATCAAAAGCTCTGCAAGACAAGTACGAGAACTGTTCGACTCTCTTCCTCGCTCACCTAGATTCATTAGTGCCTCGTTTGTCCCCCCTGGTTACGGTAAGCCTTCTACCCGCAATCGCAATCTCCGCAGACGGCGAAAACGTGTGGCGGAGCACAATCAAACCCCTGACGAACCTTTAGCACCCACATCTGGTGCTAATGCCGTCCTACCCCTTCCAATTCAGCAAAACTCCTTAACTCGGACCTCCTCTGAAGCCTATGTTGCTGATGCAGAGCCCGAGTCGGAGCCCAACGTGATGATGGTGTCGCTGCGGAACAAAAACAAGAAAAAGAATTTCCGCCAGCTTATGGTCAAGCCCCTCCCTCCAAAGATTGTGTTTGCGGATCTTGAAACCGCCCCCGACCAAACTGGACCTCTGGATAAGCTTGTACCTACTGGAACTTCAAATGCAGAAAAGGTTGCAGTGCATTCCGTCAAGCACGCAAGGCTAATTCCCCCTTCGGAACGGGATTGCTTACCGTCGAATATATTCGTAACGAGTGTAGATGTAGAAGACGGCAAATGGTCAAAGAAACGGAGATCAAAAGGGGAGCTTGTCACACCTTCCTACGACAATGAATCGTGCACCGCCAATTTCAGTCTCGATTACGGTTCAGCTGAGGTACCGATGACATTGACGAACCCAGACGAAGCCCTTTACCTTCGCGCGGAGCAGCAGTGGGACTTGCTTCCAAAAATAACTAGTGCATCACAAGCGAAAGTAGACATTATCGTCGCATACAAGGTGGGCTTCTCTGATCAGTAAAGTGCACAGCAATGCTCATCGGGGCGCACAGGCCCTTGCTATCAACCCTGTGACGTGGACGCCCGAGATGCTGATGAAAGTAGCCCGTGTAAAATCTCTATCTTCCACACATATCACTACGTCCCCCTTACAGCGGCCTGTTCAAGTTTCATACAGTGGATTGGTAGATGTGACAGAAGTTGACGAAGAGGATGAGACAAACAGTTGGGCAGATGTTCTATCTCAGGACTGGCGTGTCGTGCGATGAGGCCGAAGCATAGGTGAAATATTTAGTTGCCTGTTGCCTGTACACACACTAGCGACATGTTGGTTGCTGTGCAATTACTAGTGACTTGCGTCTTTGCTCGGCATGATGTAGTCACGGCAAATTGCGGCGTGCATCCAACCCGAGATCACCCGAGTAGCAAATTTTACTTTTATTGGATCGTCGGAAGTCCACGTTTCCCAGTCAAGTTACAACTCCTTTCCTCGACGAGCACCAAACCTAAATCGTGCGACATTTAGCACTGGCTCGCGACTGCGACCATGCTCCCCAAGGTCGCCAATCACATTTTTCTGCACACTTCTCGTGCAGTAGCCGCCGTCCAGAACCAGACAGGTCATACCCTCCGTAACGTACTCCAACTTCAGTCATCTGCGCCAAGCGCGCCTACAACATGGACCGGTGCGGGCAGCTCAAGCTGGGGCAGCAATGGTGCTGGCCCTGGCGGCGCAAAGTTCAATGCAGGTAGTCGGTTCTATAACGGGTATACGGTCAGTTTGCAGTGCACCTTTATATCTGATATGATCCTGATAATCTATAGGGAGCCGGGCGAGCTGTGACACAAGCAAATGCGTCTACCTCACATGATGGCAATGGTGAACAGAGCGACGAGCGTGATGAAATCGTTCCCAAGCGCGTCCAGCCCCGCTCTTCCAAGCGTGTCATTACCCGTCGGCATAGTCTCTCTCTTGGCTCACTCAGTGAGCATGAGCATGGACAATCAGAATCTTTAGGTGTCTTGCATACTGTCCAATTACACGTTCGTTCAAAACACACGTTCACTGGATCCGGCGAAGCGCTCGAAGAGCCCCCCTCTGATTCTTCGCGACCTCCCCTCACACGGCGTAACTCTACAGCTTCACTGAGTGCATCCGGTTCCATTGATGATCTACCACCGTCTCCAGTCCCTCCAGCATCTGGCAAAACCATACCCACCGATCCCGCAGCCCCGCAGTCTGTGACAGACCCAGCCGCAGACGATGAGACTGGCAAAGTTTCCGAAATGTATCATTCTCTTCGTCTGGCAGCGCGGTCTGGTGATGGTGCTCGTGTCATTCATGAGGTTCACACTCTCCGTACCATTCATAAGAACCCCACGGTGTCAGAATACAACATGGCCTTATCTGCTCTTCTTGATACTCGTCGCCCCGGTGAACCCCTTTCACTCTTGCTCGCGACATACAATGATATGAAGCGACGCTCCCTTAGGCCAAATGTCCGTACCTACATTTCCCTTATTCTCGCTCTCACCGAGCGCGATTACGAGGTTCACAAAGCTATTGGAGGTCTTGATGGTCGCGTCAAGCGCCGCAAGCTTCTTGGTCGCCAGGAGGTCGCTATAGATGAAGCAGATGCCAAACGCATTGAGCAGCTCAAGGCAGAGAACAACTTTGTTTCTGCGATGTCTATGTTTGAGGCTGCGATGAACGTTGGCGCGCGCGACAAGTTCCCCCTCGTAGTTTACACTAATCTTCTCCGCTCTTGTGCATACCAAGCAGATGTGGATGCCGCCATTCGCGTATTCGCACAGCTTGAGTCGCGCACTGACTTCCTTCCTGGCCCTCAAGTCTTCTTGAACTTGCTCTCTGTATACGCCAATGCAAATGACCTACAGGGCGCTAAGGAGGTTTTCCAGGAGTTCAGGGAAGCCAGTAAGGCTGGCCGTATCAAAGGAATTGATTTTTCCGCCGCTCCTGAAGCAGCTGTAGCCAGCTCGATCACTCGGGGACAACTTCTGGTATGGAACAAAATGATCGAAGCTTACTTCCGTGGTGGACAACCTGCAGGCGCTCTCCGCGTCCTGGAAACCATGATGGACAGCAACGTTAACCCTGCAGAACTCTCGCCGGAAGTTCCTTTGCCCTCCTCATCCACGTTCTCGGCCATCATTGCTGGTTTCTGCTACTCGGGAGACGTCATAAGTGCTCTGTCTTGGTTTGACCGCCTGCTACAGCAGGGTGAAGCAGCCCGTCATCCACATGAATCTTCCCATGTTCCCCCTCGCCCTGACCAGCTTGCATGGGTTGTGATGCTTGACTTCCTCGCTCAGGAGGGCATGATTGCAGATCTCAATCGGCTCTACGCCATTCTTGTTGAGTGTGCCCCTCGCGACGGCCTCGAAGTGCGCCGGCTAGACCATACCCTTGTTCTCGAAGCCAACGTTAACTTCCTCCAATCCGGGGCCATCGAAAAATCCGTCGCTAAGAAGAATTCGCCGGCTTTCAAGGATGTGCTCAAGCTTGTCCAATTAGCAAACAATGTCAATGTCCCTCTGAGCAGAGAGTTGGCAGTCCTTTACCTAAACACCTACATGTCGACTTGCAACCGCGGTGACACGTCACAATATGGTGTTGGCCTCCGTGAATATGAATCACTCCTATCCAGTGCCCTCATCATTCTCCCAGCCGATATTGAGCAGATCATCAAAGTCAAAAACTATGCATACAAGGGCCTTATCCCCCTGCTCACTGCGCTTTCAAAGCAAAACTTTCAGTTATCCAAATTGAAAGCAAGCCTTATCAGCAGTCTTTCGCATGCGCTATATGCTAGCTACTCGAAGGAGCAGCGGGATGAATTCTTTGGAAAGGTATCGTCCGACTTCCGTACCGCACTCGAGAAGCCCGGCGAGTCGCGCAACTTGTCGCCCAGCCCTGTGATGCAGATGTATCCTCCCGTCAAGGCCGTCTTTGTCGATGGTACGCTCAGCCGCCACGTTGATGAGTGGTTCCCATCGCACCCAACCGTGACAATCCATGAAGCCTACCGCCGCCTCCAAGACGGAATCGCTAACAGCAAGTACGTTCACCCCTCTACCCTCGGGCGGCTCATCAGTGGCTTCGGACGTGTTGGTGATCTCGACAAGGTGCACAGTCTGTATGATATCGCGCAGATCGTGTTATCCTCGATCGATAACAAGCAGTGGCAGTCTCAGGCGTGGTTCCAGATCGAAGACCAGATGATCGTCGCATGTGCCCATGCTGGAGACATGGAAGCCGCATTCCAGCACCGAGATCGTATAACATCAAACGGCGGAATTCCTTCTCCTGACGCATATGGCTCGCTCATAGAGTGTGTCAAGGACACTACAGATGACACTTCAAACGCCATGGCTCTCTTCAATGATGCGCAGATGATTGGATGTTCACCAAATGTCTACCTATACAATACGATCATATCCAAGCTGGCCAAAGCGCGCAAGGCTGACTTCGCACTCGAACTGTTCCAGCAGATGAAGGCTACGCCTGGTGTCCGTCCATCCTCGATCACATACGGCGCCATCATCGCCGCTTGCGCACGTGTCGGCGATGCTCAATCTGCCGAGCATTTGTTCTTGGAGATGTCTTCGCAGCCCAATTTCAAGCCTCGCATCCCACCCTACAATATGATGATGCAACTGTACGCGCACACGAAGCCTGATCGTGAGAGGGTGCTCCATTATTACGATCAGCTTCTTCGCGCCGGTGTCAAGCCTTCTGCCCACACGTACAAGGTATGTTATCCAGTTGTATTATCTGCACGTCTTTAACGTGCGTTTCAGTTGCTCATCGATGCATATGGAACTATTGAGCCCGTTGACGTCGGCGCCATGGAAGGCGTGTTCAAGCTTCTCCAAAACAACAAGTCGGTGGCGCTCCAAGGCAGCCATTGGGCCGCCCTTATCAACGCATACGGTTGTGTGAAGAAGGATTTGGAGAAGGCCATCAGTACATTTGACTCTATCTCAGCACCTGATGCTGTCGTCTACGAATCCCTCATCAATGTCCTCGTCACCAACAAGCAGATGGCTCTTGCACCCAGTTACGTGGAGAAGTTGAAGTCGTCTGGTGTACATATGACGGCGTATATCGCCAACATCTTGATCAAGGGCTATGCCGCCGCTGGAGACATTGAAGAAGCTCGAAGAATATTTGAGAACTTGGCGGATCCTCCTAGCGGCGTTGCAGCCTCAGGGAACCATGTTCCTCATGAAGGCTCTAGTCAACGTACGTCCCCATCGCCATCACCGTCGTACCGCGAGGTGAGTATTACAGCAAATATACATGGACGTGAATTCACTCTACTTTCAGCCATCGACATGGGAAGCTATGTTCCGCGCAGAACTAGGTAATGGTCATCGCGACAGAGCAGTCGCGCTGCTGGCACGACTACAGGAAAGGTACATCCATATCCCTCTTTTTGTATGGTTGAAACTAACTTTTGTCAAGACAATTCCCTGCTGCAGTATTCAATCGGATACGAGGGATCATGATCGATGATCCTGTTTCACAATCGGGAGCGTCTCCTTGATCACATGACTACGAAGATGTGTCCACTGCTTGATTATAACACGGACCCGGCAACACTGGCTAACCAGCAGAAGGCGCAATATTTTTCTAGACGCCATGATTGGAAAACTAAAAGTATCTGCTAACTAATCATCATTCATTCATCGCGGCACTACCATCATGCACAACACTTGTGTACACTATTGTCTATATACATCTGTATCATACCCTGAATTGTTTTCAAGTCCCCCCGAACGCGACGGTTGATGAACAGGCTGAAGGAGGAACGTGCTGGGTTCGCGCGTCTCCATGAAAACGCTTCAAAAACGTTTTCTGTTCCCTGCCACCTCCGAAATGAGAGATAGTGTTCAACAGTTTCAATGAAAGGAGGATAAGTTCGTCGGAACCAGATATATATGATGCCATTTTGCGCATCATTTTAGCGACAAGAGGGCTTTGATGATTGGAATGCAGTGCGAGCAGTACGGGAAATGAGAGAACAGCGGAGTAAGGACCGAGAGTAGCCGGACCCCAATCCTCTCTTTCACCAGCCCGACAGGCACTTGTTCAAGTTGTTGGCGATCCTTCTTCACACGTTGACTTCCCGTCCTCAACGCTGACAGCTGATTGCTACTGGGATTCAAAAATCATGAACAGTACATCTAGATTCTATCTGCGTCCGCAGGCAAGTGAAAGCAATCATCCATGTCAAGTTCTGCTTATCTGTTGCTGGCCATTCTCAGGTGCAAAGGGCCAATCCGAATAACCCGCCGATGTGAGATTACCGCGCATGTACCATGTTGCCTGGTCACCCCGCTCAAGCGCGATGTCCTTCAACAGGCGGAATGGAAGATCGGGCTAGAAAGGGGGGAACATCAGTCACAAACAAGTCCGGGAACAAATGGCTCACGTTTGGCATAAACAACCTCCCGAATCCAACAAGTCCGCCTTTACTGTCTACCGTCTCAATTGCGCTATTCCGGGTATGCCCGTTGGTGCTGATGAAAGTGCTTCCATCGACCCCTTTCCATATATCACGGAGGTAATCGCTGTTTTTGTCAGCAGTGATTTCGGCGGGCATGGGTTCTACGACGTGGATATACACAAGTTTGTGTTGGCGCAGCTGCTCGACCAAGTAGGAGAACTGGGGTTTGGGGTCTGCCATGCCCATGCCTGCACCACTAGTCAGCTAAATGAACATTGGTAGGATTTCATCATACACGTGCCGTTGAATTCGCCCCATGGGCTTATTCGGAACCCCGTCCTCTCAGCACCAACAGCCTCCACAACAGCATCTGTCACTTCAAGTGCGAACCTTGCGCGATTCTCAATGCTTCCGCCGTACTCGTCTGTACGTTGGTTGGAAACGTCTTGTATGAACTGGTCGATCAAGTAGCCGTTCGCGCCGTGAATTTCGACACCATCGAAGCCGGCTCGAATGGCATTTTTTGCGGCAGCGACATGTGTGGCGACGTATTCTTTGATTTCTTCAGTGGTGAGTGCACGTGGGATGTCTGGTTTTCCGGGGAGGGGGATGGGCGAGGCACTGACATAAAGACTATTGTTCTCTTTGGCAAGAACGGCTGTCTCAGCTGCGCGACCGAGCGCCCAGAGTTGTAGGAAAATGAAAGAGCCCTTCTTGTGGACTGCTTCTGTTACCTGCAGTCCGGGACGTGAGTCAGATCTCATCCAGTAATCACTAAGCAAGATGCAACGCACCTTTTTCCATCCTTCTACATGGGCATCGGTGTATATCCCAGGGACGTTATCATGACCCCCAGCTTTCTGAGATATAAATGTGGCCTCTGTGATAAGGAGCGTACCAGGGGCAGACCCTCTCTGAGAGTAGTAGGCTGGTGCTTGTGGGCTTGGGACATGATCTGCGTGTGCGCGTAGACGGGTAAGTGGGGCAAGGATGATGCGGTGCTGCAAGTTGATGTTGCCTACGCGGATGGGGGAGAAGAGTGTGGAGGTCGAAGAAGACATGGGACACTACTAGGTATTGATTGGAGAAACTGCAATCCATGCCGTGTATTTTATAGCCAGGCTGAACAATTTTTAGATTTGTCGGGGACATCTCAATGCACTGCTGGCTGCAGTTGGGCTGCAGAGTCAGGCTGACTGATTCTGAATCCTGAGCGCTAAGCACCGATGATGGCCGCATTCGATTCGTTCATCGGTTCATTCAAGTTGATGGTGGGACCCAAAACGAGTCATATTACCCTGGAAGACGGAAAGGGCACTGGTGTTGCTGTTGCGATGGTAAGCAAATATTGATGTAAAGCCTGCGAAGAGCAAGACGACAGCGGCATCCCGATGACCTACAGACATATTTAGATCTGAGAACCAGCCTGAGGGTATCCTGGGCGCGGCCTATCGAGATGGTGACAACGTTCGATCCGGACGGGCAGAGTACAAGCTGAACATGTCCTGGGCTAAGATGGCCAGGACTTTGTGAGAGTTGCCGACTTGGAACTGTCTGTCTGTCAATTTCTAGCTCGACTGGGAGGGATGACTAGTAGTGACTAGCATGTGCTAACAACAACCTTGTCCTTGTGAAAGATGATTTGTAATTTATATGATGACCTCATGTAAAAATGTCGTGATATTGAAAATATAGTCATAGGGGCACCTGTGCTGCGGTACCGCAGCGAATGCAGCACTCTGTGATATGCATTGAGTTGTATTGAAGGCTATTGTGGTTTGCTGATGAGTCACTTTGCTACTGTCGTTGTACTCCCCTACACTCTCGCGACAAAACCCGGCTGTGCATTTATATTTCTGTACCATCCACAGTAGATCTACTTCATCATAAAGCAAGTTTATTTGTGTTTCTACAATGGTAGCAATCCCTACCATGACAAGGACTCGTCGATTTACTGATGACGCGAGCATTCTGCAGCACCGATCGCGAGTGTGGGGTTCTTTCGGATGCTCTCGGGGTCATATTTCGATGCATCCACCTCTTCAGCGCAACCCGTGCGCGTGAAGGCTTTGGTACAGTAATTTGACAGAAAATTGCGTGGGATAGGCAACAGTTCTTCAGTGAACTCAGACGGTGGCCACTTAAATGCTAATTGCAAAGCCGTCCGTGGGCTGAAAAGTGACCTCCTCCTTGCGCCCTCGATCGTGGTAATTATCGTCATCACAGGGAGTATACTGCTGCCCTGTAAAGCCTGCCTGCCCTGGATGATCCGCATCCAGTTTGTATCTTGAAATTGTTCGATGCACTGCCGAAGGGGTTGTATGCGATGTTTGATGGGGAGCACAGTCATGTCCAATTCGAGCACCAAGGAATGAACATCTGCTGGATTTTCTTCTTGAACGGTGGCCAGTTTGTGTTGCAAAGCACGCTGTCCTGGCCACTTGTCATCATCGAACTCGGCTGCCTCAATTAATGCAATAAACGGTAGGCTTGACCGAAGGTGCCTGCCAGCCTTGGCCATTCCTGCCATAACCGTCAGCAAGGGTATACACATATATATATCGGTTCACACACCAATGCCCGCCTTGAGGATATTGCAATGCTTACGGTGGGCAGTTGACCATGCTGCTCGCTGGCAAGATTTCGAGCAGTATTTCGCGGTCTGGCATCCAGCGCACTGTCGAAGTCTGGTGCTCGCACTGGTGCACTATAACCGGTATCAGCGTGGAGCAAATTTGACATGGAGAAATTCATACCCCGGGACCTCCACAGGTTCGCTCGTACTCTGGGCGTGTACGTGGCGTCAACGTAGAGAGAATTCTCCAACGCTGTGAAAGGATCTCTTTGAAGGTCAACAGAGAGCCCCACAATGTTGGATCGTGCATGGCATGGACATAAAGGCGCTGAGAGTCGATATATTGCATGGATGTGGAGGCAATACGAACGACTCTCTCATAGATAAGCGCCCCTCCCAACTGTTCAAAAATCCTGATGTCGTAATCCAGCCACCTGGACTTGTGCAAGCGATTTTCTGAAGGGAATACACAGTTCCGAAGGAGGACCTCCAGAAGACGACAACGCAGGGCGTGGCAGGCAGTTTCAATGGGATTATTAGAACACGCCAGTACAAATGAGATGTACTGATGGCCAATAGCCATAGCGGCCCGCTTTGTTGCAGTCTTTTGACAGAAGCTCTCATCGGCGGGATCGAGGTTAGGCTCTGTATCTGGACGTGTTCCTATTCCAGCCAGCGTGTTGAGAACTGTGCGTATCGAGGAATGTGTAAGAAAGAGTTCGCGAATGACAGGGTCTGCCTGGGACGTAGCAAACATGAATATGAGCGTTTGCTTGCACGTCAATGAGAGAGTATTCAAAGGGCTGAGATCAAGGTCATTCTTGACCACGTCGCAGTCTCTCTGAGCCGCTCCCTTTCCTGCAAAACGTAGGCATTTGAGAGCAGCCAAAACCATAGGGGTCCTTCCTCCAGCGGCTTCGATGAGCGATGTCAAAGGCGGGAGAGGAGTGCTAGGAGCCTCATAGTACACGCACGAGGTGACTACATGGGCCATGAATGCACGAAGCATGTTAAAGTCCTGACGCCAGTGGCGAAGATATGGATCAACAATGCAATCTTCGTGTTTGATGTTCGTCACCAAGTACCAGAGTTCCATGATGATTCGCTCGATCCCTGGTGTTGTACGATAGAGACGTGCGACAACACCGGGAAGTACGCTAGCCACATAAAGGAACCTTATTGAGGTGCTGGCAGCTTCCTGCGAGGTTACGCTGTAGATCCTGTGTAGGCGTGCGACTGGGTCATCCCGCGGGACAAGAAAATTATGGTAGAAAAATTGGACCCATGCAGATACCCCACTCCAATGTGAATGTATAGCGTCGGACAGCTTCTGACGAAATTGGGGGGCACCGCGTAATTCCCCTTGATTCTCTCCGCATAGGCAACTAATGCCCATGATGGATACCTTGGCCAGCATAATCGAATGTGCAGAATCTGAAGTGATTTCATGGGGGACGAGCCTTGGATCGAGATGAACGAAAAAAAGAGGAATAAGAGTTTGAAAGTAAGGACGCAAGTGATTAGAGAATTCCTTAGAAGAGATGGAGCGGTTAAGCGATTTGAGGGACGCAAGCGACGATAGTGATCCTCGTTCGATTTGTTTGACTTGATTCTGTGGGCACAATAAGAACATCAATAGCCATCATGTAGACGGCCAATTTACTCACCTGCAGCCATGTTGGTAATGATTCCCACTGTGACATGATAGGAGAGTTGGGTACAGGATGCTGACGCAGGGCCTTGAGGCTCTGGTGTACTTAAGAGAAGACATCAAGAAGAATGATTGCCTCGAGGCTTCTGCGTGTTCCGCCTTGAGACAAATGATTGGGTGTTCAACTACACTGCAGCCATGCATAAAACACTCGTGATGCGCGCACAAGTGGGCAATCGCGGCGCATGTCGTCGGCTACTTTATATGGTGCTGTGCAATGTTCAAGCACGCATGTATGTAATGCTGGATAACCCAAACTGGGGTGCTTCGATTTCTGGCTTTGCGATCAGGTAACTGACAATCACGCTGACTCCCTCCTGGTAAATTTATGTTTGAGTTTGAGAAAAGTGTCCATAAATCAATCTAAACGACCACCCTTATTGTACCTATGTTCAGATCGCAGATCTGTATCATCATCTAACAGTTTCTTGATCGCCACAACGACCGCTACCAAAAATCCAAGAATCAGCAGGACAGCCATGTACGGATGGGCGATGATGAAACCCTCAGTGTTTTTGAGACTTGAGTTGAAGACCTTTGTGTGTGGAGTTATGAGCGCTGCTAATGTCTTAGTAATGACGCATACCCGAATAAAGCGCTCCAGGATATTCTCCGAGTGCTTGGAATGTATTTGATTGTCGTAGACTCCTTCAATAGCAGAGAAAATGCTGACGGCGTTTAGTTGAATGGGCTGCCCAGTACCATCCCTGTCCCAGTAGACCAGGCGCTATCCAATTATTAGCGATGCATGAAAAGAACAAGAATTACCATTTACTTACGCTATGATCAGCAATTACCACCTTCGGCTGGTGATTGACCTTCACACCGTACATACTCTTCATCCAACTTCCCCATTGATCAGCGTCCATCCACGTGAATACTACATCTTGTTTGCCAACATAGCTCTTGCGCAGGCGCCACTTCTTTGCGATATTGTTCAACTTCGATGAGACGTCGCTTTGGGCGTCGCTGGGCGTCGCGATGATCACAACGAGTGGGTTATGTGGAGCTTTCATGACCTGTTGAAACATATCACGTGAGAGCTCGAGGGAGGTTGGAAGGCGGTTGGCAAGGAGCCAAGTGCTAAGTGTGTCAGAAATGGACGAGTCAAAGACTGAGGTGGGTTCCTTTGGGTCATTATCCTTGAATGCCAGGATGGCCCAGGATTCTGTCATTGGGATGTCGTAGCGAGTAAAGAGTTCCTTGGAGGAAGACACAAATATGGGGGGCGACCCGAGGAGCAATTGAGAGTCTTTAGCGACCTCAGTCTGAAACATCGTCAGTACAAAGCAAGGCACGTACTGCGGTGCACGTACGACAATATGTTCATTTGATGAAGGAAGGAGAAGGACATACGCAACAGGATTTTCATGAACAACCTTGTCAAGATCATGAGCACTGATTTGTTGCATATTCCTGTAGCAGCCATCAAAAAGTGCCTTATGACTCTGGAAGAGTTTTCCCTACGGAGATGCCGCCTTGTCAGCAAAAGCCACAAGTGGCTCGTATTTTCTACTTCCTGAGTACTCTGTCTTTGCGCCGTGAGAATAGTAGAACAGCATAGGGTAACCTGTGACCCCTTGCTTTGAGCATAGCGACTTGAACTCATCACAATTGACTTCCGCGATATTGAGCTTGTGCTGCATGCGACGAGCAACCTGTATCCACACGGGAGCAAGTTTCTTGCAGTGTCCGCACCTGATATCGATAAACGACCGTTAAAGCAAACTTTGGTGTGTAATCGATGCAGCGTACCACGGCGCAAAGAACTTGACAAATGTAGGCGCCTGGGCCACAAAGTCGTCGAATGTCTCGCTATTTAAGGATATCACCTCTCCTGAAGGGTTAGATTCCGCCTGCGACACCTGAATCACCGAATCCTCGTCTACAGGAACGATCTCGGCTGCCATTTCCTTCTGCTCAACTGCAGTAGGGGATGGCAAGGAATTTGCAGTAGGTTCAGCACGCGCAAGAAGGAAGTCTACAAGGATATCGAAGTCGCGATCTTTAGTGAAGGTCTCTACAAACTGCCCGTTTCGGTAGAGGTTCATTTGAGGGTATCCTGTAACGCCATTCTCGGTACACAAGTCTTCCACAATTGAGAAGGTTTAAACGTCAGTGACCCGGGAAACTTAAAGCGCTCACTCACCTCCATTCAACGCGCAATTTACTTGCGCCAGATGTACCCCTACATCGGGCGTCTTCTCAAATTTGTCTACTACGCGGTTCCATGTTGGTTCGAAGTTGCGACAATGCCGACAATATGGGGAAAAATGTTCGATAAACCTACTCTCTTTGTTGAGAAAAAAATGAGGCGCGCCATGAAAAGCACGCACCAGACACCATCTGCGATGGTCTGCTTAAAATCTTGAGGGGTCAGGACATGTGAGCTTGCCGCCGGGGCGGCTGCAGCTTGAAGCACAAACCATGTTGCGAAGAGCGACAGTGGTGAAGGTAGAATAGTGAATCTCATGCCAGCATGGACTCCAGACTACTAAAGTAGTCCTAAGTCAGGAATATGTTTGACTTGATGATGGTAGTTGAAAGTGAAGCTGTCGTGGGCTAAGCGCCTATGCCAATGGCAATGCAAGTTTGTAATACGTATTGTTTGGTTCTTGCTCACTATCATGATCGATGGAGACATATCACTACTCTCAGTTCAATCATGTGGTCGTTCATGTCGCTTTATTCGACGATGTGACAAATGCTGCCGCCATTAGGTCTCGTATTGTCCAGGCCGCTAGAAATCTCGGTGTCGACGGGAACATTGAGCGTGAAGCAGTCAACTTCGCTTTCATTGATGCACGGCTGGTAGGAATGGCAACTCCAGTCTGGATGCATTGTTACTGAATACGTGTCCCAGATATCAAGCCCACTTCACCTTCAGACGGCGATTTACCAAGCGCTTTTGTCAGAGGCGCAAGGCCAACTTCGGACTAAAACTGTCCACTCAGAGATACTATGGGCACTGAACCCCACTAATAATGTACGCGTAGCCATCTGCTCGATTATTAGTTGATTCCACTCATTAAAATCTCATTAGATCACTGAAGCCATCCGACGATATGGGGTATCAGATAAATCGGCCGCCCTCATTGTTGTTCGTGTAGACGTCTCAGATACCCCCGATCTACAGCGTCGCATGTGCGACATCATTCAAGGGCATATAGTTCCTTTTCAAGCATTGGGTCGAATGACGGATTGGCCAATTATCAAAAAGGTGTGTAGCAACATATCAATACGACATCAAGAATCTCATCCTCATTCCAGCATTATAAATTGGACTCGGAGTTGGCCTTGAAAGAAGTGCAAGGGAACCTGGATCGAGAGCATTTCATCATCAACAATATTGTTGTGAGTTCAGTAGCAATGAAGAATGTTATGACATGAATTCGATTACTGGTACCATCCAGCAAGTCATCCATATCACCCATATACGCGATGATGTCAGGTTATGGAATCGTTATTTACACGCCATGTCGAAGTATGATGGTTGACATGGCTGACGATACAATGATGGCTGACAGTGATTGGGCGGCACTGTCAGCCTCCAAACATATATATGCGCCTCCGCATGTTTTGAATCCCCAGTGTACTGCTTTCATCTCGTCATCAGCTTACTGCTTTAATATGGCCCCTACATCTACTCTCAAGTTGCTTTCTGCAGTGCATTCAACCACCGTCCTTTCTGGGCCTTTCGTCACTCCTTCGACCATTTCGCCCGCTGGCACGACTGTCCTTACCTATGATCTTTGGAAAGGTGGCCTCGTATGCTTTGCGGTCGCTATCGTTTCTGTGGTGGGATATTTCTACCGTCGTCGTCGCAAAGACGCTATGTCCGAGCCCAAGCAGCCCGGCATTGCACTACCGATCATCTTGCCCTGCAATGACTCAGCGTTTTGCTCACCATACGACACATCTCTGGCCTGCGATCATTCAGTACTCCAGTTGGGAAGAAATCAACTGGAGAGGCATGTTGCCTCCCCATGCAACGTTGAGGTGATATGCCTGCTCTGCTGTCGTCACGGCTCCAAATGAGGTTGATATTGTATGGTTCCAGATTCCCATGGTCCACACTGGTACTGCGGTGAGCCAGATAACTGAAGATCAACTGTGTGTTGGGGAGATAGACGTCACGGAGGCAGACTACGATTGTGGAGATCAGGTACGTATTATAGTCTCGCATCATCATCATCATCATCATCATCAACCGTTTATATTTTACTTGCAGCTTTTAGTCCCTACTATCGCTGTGACTGCCACCGACGAGGATTTCGCCAGTCCCTTGGTGCGTAATCCGGCCTCTTTTCGACGTCGGTGGCTGACCACAATACTTATACAGTCTTTCCAGCGTACTCTAGATTTGTTCGGCAAGAAAGAGGACGGACCTCGGCATGAGGAATTCGATGACGATGTCTCGATTTACTCTTCAGAATCGGCAGAGGCCGCTCTTAATTCGCTACTGTCAGAGACCGCCGAACCACACGTAGACATCCCCGAAATCACTTGCGAGTATTACATGACCGCCATTGCATGCGAGTGGCCCGCCCAGTCGTACAACTTCGACATCTCAGTTGTCGGTACAACGCTTCGGGGAGGTGCCTTCCTTACTCTACCGGGTTCTCTACCTTCCCCTTCGACCCTCCCTGCTCCACGCTCCCCTGCTGACCGCCGTCATGGTCTTGTCGAAATGTTCAACTTGGCTAGTGCACTCGCGATTAAGCTCGATCCTCCCGCGGATATCGCTCTTCAGGTATTCGACATGTCTCCCGTCGCGCCCATTGCCCATTGCCATGGCCAAGTGGATTTCAGCAAGTACGCGGATGCTCTTAACGCGGAAAGTGACATCCCTTCGCCATGTCACTGTTCTCTTGCTGAAACGCATGTCTTCGGTGAAGAGCAGGAGGACTATCAAGATATAAACTCCTACCTGATGGACGATCTTCTGCTACTCCTTGATGAGGAAGTCAAGTTTTACAATCGCTTCAGCTGTGACGAAGAGTGCGCCAACATCTTTGACGACACTGGTCCATTGAGGAAACACACATCTCCAACATGGGACTACTTGGACCTCCCCGAGGACGAGACTCGTTCTTTTCCCGTCCAAGAGGATTTCGACCTGCGTCTAAAACTAAATGGCTGCAACGAACAACTTTCTGCGCCCGACTGTGCAGGCTCCCTTGCCGACAAGAAGAACATCCCTCAAGTGTTTTTCGAGGGCTGCATGCTAAGTGACATTCCCAAACAGGGTAAGTGCATTGCCGGCGACGAGCTCACATCGGACCTTCAGCAGCTCTCCACGAACGAATCCGAAACAGCTTTAAACCCCGTCTTTGGTGATACCTCAGAATCCGCGATTCTCGACCTTATCCGACTTCTTGACGAACAAACTGATAATCACCAACAGCCTGTCCATGATTCAGAAGTCAACAACGATGACTTCGATCTCCTTCGGTTTGTCAATGAAGACTTGCGACTTTCCGCGGATGACAAGTATCCAATTGTGGACTTCGACCGCGAGGATGATTGCGACGACGAGAATTTCCCCGGGTTTCTCATCAACGCGTCCGGCTCAAAGTCCTCGTTATGGGAAATTGAAGATGGGTCTGTCGACAATTACGGCTCGACTCCCTCCCTGGCGTCCTCGGATATAGACTCAGATGACGAGGTAGTCATCATTGCTCCGATGACAGGTCGCACCAGCACCTTTCTCCCTGGTTCTAATCACCGTCGCTCACCCGCCGGATGCTTCTTTGTCACTCCCACCACCCCAACTCAATCCGGCTACCTGATTGACGCACACTCATGTGTCGATATCACGTATGATGAGCCACGAATGCAAAGTTTCATTGAGGGCTGTGTTCCGTTCACCGATGAACATTGGTCTTGGATCCCAACCAATGTCAACCTCGCGTCTAAGGAATTCTCGCAGCTCGACCTCGATATTCGATTCACTGGTAATGCCACGACACCCTAGAGTCTTGTATTGAGGACGAGGAGTCCTTTCGGAATTGGGTCAACATGGCGACGCGTCGAGAGTACATCTCAATCGCTGGACTTCCACATGTCCACCATCGACCTTCACCTCCTAGTTTCAACCCTGACGCAACATTATTTCCAATGCAGGTTTCATTCCCTCATCTTTCCAGCAGCAGATTTTCTCGAACTTGCATCGTATCGGTTTCTATTTGCACTTCAGTCTCGATCTCTAGGTCGATATCATACAGAAAACACAAAACCCCACACTCTCTTTCTTTCTATCTGTTGGTTTTTTGGTCTTTTCCTGTTTTTTTTTTCTCTTCACCTGGTGGTACACCCATTTGTTTTTGATCTTATCTATTTTATTGTTTGTTTTGCAGCATCACAAGAGCCTCATATCCCTAATTTTTGTAAGATCTCTAATTCCCATTTCTTTACCCTTCGCTCACCGCCTCTCCGATTGTTTGCAGTATTCCGTCATAGTCCCCGCGCACTTGCGTCATCGCCCTTGTGAGGCTTTCCAAATTCTTGCTTTTTCCACCATGCTTACAACCCTTTCACGCTCTTGTTCTTGGCAGTTTATTCTTGCAGTCGTCGTTTCATCTTTGCAGCACTCCGATGTATTCAAACACATCCTCGCGTCATCATCTTTGTAAAGTTTTCTAGTTATCGCGCCTTCTATGACTTACCCGTGGTTACTTATGCAGCTCCAATCATTTGCAATTGGCAATTTCGTTTTGCAGCATCAGAAAACACCATACCTTACATCTTTGTGATGTACTTGATTCCTCGCATTTTCTGCCCAGGTTGTCCAAGGCCACCTTCGCAGCCCTGATATGTTTTTAGCCTCCACAAGACATGGCAGGCCTCCCTTATGACGACAACATCGTGCATGATGTTTCCGCGGCCATGCGATAATCTCTCGCAAAGCTTCCGTATTTTCTGGTCATCGTTGCAGGCTCATTTCAACTCGTAGTTCAGCACCATTTGATATCACAGCCCACCACCGCCTTTCGGCGTCCTTTCGTGGTTCCAGATACTCGTGTCTCTCACGAGCTCACTTAGACTATCTTGGTCGGTCGTGGTTATCCTCCTTCTTTTGCGCATCACAGTTAAGCACCGTATGAGCCGAACCTTGCCTTCCGTCGCCTGTATGGCAAGCGCTGGCGGAATGTCCTAACATAGGGTCTTCGACCTCAACGGACAATGAACATAATTTCTCAGAACGCCCGAGGCTCTTTACAAGCTCACCACACTTCTTGCACCACCTCGGCTGGTCATGGATAGCATTCTCTTCTCTTCTTCTGCGCCGCAGTTTAGCACCGCATGATATCCCATCCCGTCCTTGCCTTCCGTGGCCTTTGCATGGTTTCATCCTTCTGCCGCCCCGCCCTCGCTTCCCCATCCCCCCTTGTCTGCCGGTATGCAGCACTTGGCATTGTATCCTGCACATCGGGTGCAATCTTCCTCGTAAAAATGCATTGTCGCTCTTGGTTCCGGGAGCTTATGTTCCACCCCCACCGGATAGCAGTGGCCCTACTTTGACTTGCAACACTCACTACCATTATCATTCCTTGTCAATGGCTTCCCGTGTGATCGCATGTCTACCACCCTCGCAGCGACTCACAGTGCACATGGCCTGTCTCCACGACCCTTCACATTCCGTGAAAACCTTTACCAGCTTGTTCCGACCTACCGAGACCTTCGCGATCTTCGGGGCCACGACCTTAATGACTTTACGACTTTTACGACTTTAATGACTTTTACGACTCTCACGACTTTGCACGACTTTCATGACTCTCACGACATTAACGACCTTTTCATGACCCCTTTACGACGTTATCGAAATTCTTCACCAACTCTCCTGACCTTTACGACTTGTCAACACCTCTATCACCTTGCATGTCTTGCGCCCTGTATGACGATCCATGGAGATCCGCCCCAATACGTTCTTCCTGCCCCAGCCTTTGTGTAACGAGTTACTCGGCCGCGTGAAATGCAAGCGTTCACGGCCCGCCGACTTAACGACCCTCGCAACCTCTTATGACTCTCAAGACCGTTCATAGCCTACTTTGCCCCTTCGGCCCACTATGGCCTGCTGCAAACACTGGTACGTGAACAACTCCTATACTATACAACCTGCTTTGACACCCCACTTGCAGTTCGGCGAATTGCACTCCTCACTTGCACTCCATCATGACCCCGAGACCATTCATGGCCGATTTTGACCCTTCAATCCACTTCGGACTGCTGCAAACTTTGGTACGTGAACAACTACTATCTTACGTGATCTCCTTCTGATCCACCACCCGCAGTTCGACGACTTGCACCCTTTTAATTTACTTCAACTTCAACTTCATTTTTATAACTTCCTTTCACCCTTTTTCTATTCTTGTAGCAGCACCTTTATTTGCGAATATGATTATCCTGCTGCCAAGTCATAGCGTGAATGAGTTTGTTGGTTTTGATATTTGGCGACGAAGACTTCGATTTAAGATTCCTGACTTCGTAAGGTGCCTATCACTTGAAGCGTCAAAAGACCACACATGACGCATAATTAACGTACAACGAGCGATATTCGTATGTATACAGACGTAACAGACCCCGTGGATCAGATACTTATCTACGAACCTCGTACCAGCTTTACAGCCGCCTTCCTCCTGTCATGGCGAGGCGCTGAAGCATCGCGAACCAGCCCCCCTTTGGCACGGCGGGCCCAAATAACCACCCTTGCAACCACGCAGCAATTCCGCCTAAAAACGTCATGAATATTGATGTGTTGCAACTATACAAACCATACCCTGCATCGGTCCCAACGGCCCAAACCCAACTATGCGGAGAATCGTGAGAAGGAGCCCTTCGGCAAATAGCATGCTGATCACAATGCCCGAGAGGGCCCACACGAGGCACGGATGTTGCTCGCTAACGTCTCCTGTATCATCGTTCGATATTAGGACGTTAACGATCATTTATTCGTGACACACCGATGGTCACAACAACATGTTTAATACCGGACTTGAGAGAACCCGTGAGACTTGTCAGGACCTCCTTGCTTACTCCGAGCTTGCCGACGACCTGCAGAAAACACTCCTCGACACGATCAAGAACTGTGTTGATCATGGTCATGCGCTGCTCGTGACCGGGAGCCTCATCGGGTGGCGGAAACTGTTCCTTGAGCTCTTCAAATAGGACACGGAAGGTGTTTCCAAGATCTTTTGATATAGTGTGGAGAGGAATGCTACGCTTTTCTGCAGCTTCTTTGGCGACTTGATACAGTGTTGTAGCTGTGGTGGTGACGCTATCCACAGACTTCCTCAACTCTGATATCTTGTCGGAGGGATAGAATTCCTTAGCACGCTGGAAGAATTCATTCGTACACCCTTGGATATTTGGACCCAGACCAGCGACTTTGTTCCGGCAGGACTTTCCAGCATTTGGAAATTGCAATCCACCGTACAGCGTGTGAGCTGAAGCAGGCAACGACCCAAGTTTTTCCGTTAGGCTACCGACCGTAGCAGTGCCTTGCTGAATGACCAGGTGATCGAGTTGGCCATATAACGCGCCAAAAACTTGTGACGGCTTGTTGAAAAGTACTGTTGATCATGTCCGACACTGTCAGTACATGACTCAAAAATAGTGAACTCGGCTGTATTCACACTTTGTCACTACACCCCATCCTTGTCCTACTAGTAGGTCAAAATGCAACGTCCATCGTAAGATAAGAGTGCAACATACCTGTCTCGATGGCGTTGTTGTCAGAGGAATGAACACTTTCTCCAACATCGCCAAAAGTAACTGGTCGCAGCGTTGATGCCAGAGTAGAGAGCCACTGCATCGCAGTATAGTGCTAGGATAGACGACCGTTGGCTCCCTGGATTTACAAGTATATATACTATCAGTGCTTCGAAGGACTACATAGTACGCGGCGATTCGATTCACCAAGTCAATTATGTAACAAGTTGAACATGATGGTCATTGGTGCCGCGGCCATCAGGTTATGCCAATGTACATGCTACATACATGCAGCGCGCACGTTGCGACCAGCGTGTTCAATCCGAGAGCAATCTAACCCTTAGCTTGAGGCCTTGAGGGTGCGCGTACTAATCAAGTACTGCGCATAAATGCAAGTGCAAAAATGTTCGCAAATTAGGCTGCAGCGATGTCTAGAGATACGACATCCGGCGTTAACTTGTCGGCTCAAGACGTAATGCTCGCAGGCAAGCGCATTTATAATTGCGTGAAACCTGGAAATTCACTTGAGGTACATCGTCTCTAAAGTACAAACATAACACAGACCCCAACGGTTCTCGATATCATGAAAAAAACGACTGCTGAAACACGAACAACTTCAATGGCACTCAAAGCTTTGTACCGATCATAGCTAGGCGCTGGAGCACCGCAAACCAGCTACCCCCCGGGATGGTGGGACCAAAAATCCACCGTTGCAACCACGCAGCAATTCCACCTAAAATATCACAATGATGTGCTGCTCAGCACCGCAACAATTTACAAAAAACATACCTTTGATTGGTCCTTGTGGTCCAAATCCAAGCAGGCGGAGAAGTGGGCGAAGAAGCCGTGATCCCTCAAATAACGCGCTGATCCCAACCTTGGGTAAAAATATCGGCAACAACTCTGCCATTACAACGAGCAAGAGTGTATTGGCGATGTCGGGATGCTGTTCAACGAGGTCTCCTGTATCATGTAAGATTATGTCGTCAATATTCCGGAACGCTCAGATGCTCGTGACGTGCCTATGGTTACGGTAACATGTTGAACTACAAACTTGAGAGAACTAGAGTGGCTTTTCAATAGTTCTTCGCTGACTCCAAGCTTGGTGGCGACCTGTAAAAAACCTTCCTCGAAGCGGTCAAGGGCTGTGCTGATCATGATTGTACGGTTGTCATGACCGGGAGCCTCCTCAGGTGGCGGGAACATCTCTATAAGCTCTTCGAATAGGACAACGAAAATATCCCCATGTTCTTCGATTATGGACTGAAAGGAAACGCCGCTGTCCTCTGCGGCTGCACTGCAGACGTTGCGCAGTACAGTAGCAGTAGCAGTGACGTTAGCCATAGACTCCCTGAACTCTGTGAGCTTATCAGATGGATACAGCTCCACGGTGTGATGAAAGAGCTCGTCGGCATATTCCTGAAGATTTTTCTTGATATTTGGACCGAGCTCTACGATCTTGTCCCAGAAAGACTCTCCCGTGTCTGGAAAATGCGATCCGTACCACGTGTGTGCTGAGGCAGACAAATAATCAAAGCCTTCTGTTCGGTTGTAAGCAACACCTCAAGGAATGAGTAGGTGATCAAATTGACCGTGTATCGCGTATGTGATTTTTGAGGGATCATCAAACAGCGCTGTTGACAATTTCTGACGTTAGGAAGTAATTGAAAAATGAGTAGTTCATACTCACAACATTTCACCGCTCTCCATCCTTTTTCAGCATTAGCTCGATGTTCGTCGTAATATAAAAGTGCGACCCACCTTCCACAATTTTGTTGGACTCGGCAGAACATGCGCTTTCCTCGATGTTGCTGGAACTGATTGGTTGCAGCGTTGCAGCGGCAGCCGCCAATGTGACAATGACATATGCTAGAGTTGAGAACCACATACGACTGTCAACTCGGATTCAGTGGGTGGTTGCAACGAGTCTTTGATGAGTCATTATGTAATAAGTTCAAGAAGCTCAAATGATAGCAGCCTTCCCACTTGTATAATAGTAGATGGTGTGCGCTAAGATAGACCACAGGTCCCGGTCATGTGCCACCAGCCTTGCAAGCTTGAGGAGGCTGATTAAGAATCCTGAATACAATGTTACATGATTATGTAAGCGTGATTTTTCGTGAAAGTCCCCCATCGTCTCTAAAGTACAGACGTACTAACACAGACACAGATATCATGAAGCAAACGATTGCTGCAGCGCTGAACCTCGAACAACTTCAACGGCCGAGAATGGCTCCTAGGCGCTGAAGCGCCGCAAACCAGCTACCCGCTGGGACGCGGGCACCAAAGATGTACCGTTGCAACAACGCAGCAATTCCACCTAAAATGTCACAATGATGTGCTGCTCAGCACTGCAACAATATACAACAACGTACTGTTGACTGGTCCTTGCAATCCAAATCCAATCAAGTGGAGAAGTGGGCCAAGAATACATCTCCCCATCCCAACATTAGGTAACAACAACGGTAAGAAACTTATTCCAATTGCAAAGACGGGATGCTGTTGTGATCACCGAAGCCTCCTAGGTGGATCATGTAATATTTTGACGTCAATATTTGGAACAGTTAGATGCTCGTGACGTTCTTGATGTCACATATGCCACCCTGAGGGTAGACAACGGTCTGACAACCACATCATGATGATAGACGACTGTCTTGTCAACTCGGGCTCAGTGGGTGGGTGGAGTCTTTGATGAGCCACTGTGTAACAAGTTGAAGCTTTAAAACTGCATGTTGCAAATGCATGTTTAATCTAAGCAGTGCACTACATAGTGAGGCAGCTAGGTTTGAGCTAGGTGCTTCAAGCCTGCACAGGAGTAGGACCAATTTCGTGCAAAATTATTTATAAATTGTGACGATGCAGAGATGTTGAGAAGATGTGATTGTCCAGCTTGACTGCTTTTAGTTCTTCAACCTGAAAATGTCCAAGCTCTTATCCACGTATTTCAGGTCATTGCGGCCCTTGTTTGCCAGGTCGCAGCATTCAATGTCAACGTCAATCTATATGTTTGCGCCATAACAAGACAACAGCACCTGGCAGACGTTGTTTTTATAAGCGTGATTTTCCGTGAGAGTCACCCATTTTATTGAATCACATGAAATCTGGAAATTCACTTGATACACCGTTCTCTAAAGTACAAACATAACACAGACACAGATATCATGAAACAAACGATTGCTGAACCTCGGACAACTTCAACGGCACTATAGCTTTCTACCGATAATGGCTCCTAGGCGCTGGAGCGCCGCAAACCAATTACCCCCTGGGACACGGGCACCAAAGATGCTCCGTTGCAACCACGCAGCAATTCCACCTAAAATGTCACAATGATGTGCTGCTCAGCACTGCAACAATATACAATAACGTACCTTTGACTGGTCCTTGCGGTCCAAATCCAAACAAGCGGAGAAGTGGGCGAAGAAGCCATCCCCCAAATAACACGCCCATCCCAACCTCGGGTAACAATAATGGTAACAACTCTGCAATTGCAACGAGCAAGAGGGTATTGATGATGTCGGGATGCTGTTCAACGAGGTCTCCTGGATCATGTAATATTTTGTCATCAATATTTGGAACAGTTAAATGCTCGTGACGTACCTGTGGTTACAGTAACGTATTGAACTACGAATTTGAGAGAACTAGAGTGGCTTTTCAATTGTTCTTCGCTGACTCCGAGCTCGGTGGCGACCTGTAAAAGACTTTCCTCGAAGCGATCAAGGGCCGTGCTGATTATGATTGTGCGGTTGTCATGACTGATAGCCTCCTCGGGTGGCGGGAATGTCTTTACAAGCTCTTTGAATAGGACAACGAAGATATCCTGATGTTCTTCGATAACGGAGCGAAAAGAAACACCACTGTCCTCTGCGGCTGCACTGCAGACGTTGCGCAGTGCAGTCGCAGTAGCAGTGACATTGACCATAGACTCCTTCAACTCTGTGAGCTTCTCAGATGGATACAGCTCCACGGCGTGATGGAAGAGCTCGTCAGCATAATCCTTGATATTTGGACCGAGCTCTTTGATTTTGTCCCAGAAAGACTCTTCCGTGTCTGGAAAATGTATTTCGTACCACTTGTGTGCTGAAGCAGACAAAGAATCAAAGCCTTCTGTTAGGTTATAAGCAATACGGCCCCGAGGAATGAGTAGGTGAACAAATTGACCGTGCATCGCGTCTGTGATTTTTGAGGGATCATCAAACAGTGCTGTTGATCGTTGCTAACGTTAGGAAGTGACTGAAAAGTAAGTAGTCCGTACTCACATTTCACCGCTCCCCATCCTTTTCTACATTAAACTCGATGTTCGTCATAATATAAAAGTGCGACCCACCTCCCACAATTTTGTTGGACTCGACAGAACGCGCGCTTTCCTCTATGTTGCTGGAACTGATTGGTTGCAGCGCTGCGGCAGCCGCCAATGTGACATATGCCAGGGTAGAGAACCACATGATAGACGACTATCAACTTCAGTGGGTGGTTGGAGTCTTTGATGAGCCATTATGTAACAAGTTGAATCTTCGAAACAGCACGTTGCAAATGCATGTTTAATCTAAGCACTAGTGCTTAGTACTCATGAGGCCTAGGTGAGGCCTGGTGAGGCCCAGCTATAGTGCACAGTATTAGTAGGACCAACTTGTTTCGTGCAAAATTATTTGCAAATTGTGACGATGCAGAAATGTTGAGAAGATGTGATTGTCAAGATTGACTGCTTTTAGGACTTCGACCTGAAAATGTCCAAGCTCTCATCCACGTATTTCAGGTCATCGCGGCCCTGTTTGCCAGGTCGCGGCATTCAATGCCAACGTCAATCTATATGTTTGCGCCATAACAAGACAACATCACCTGGCAGACGTTGTTTTACGTCGGGGGCACGGGATAGAGCTAGCACTGTCGGGGTATGCTTCTTCATTCAACTCACTTGTTATTCACTGTTCACATCATTTCATCTGATACCAGGTCTTCACGCCAAAGGCTGCAGCTCTATTCGTTGCAACCGGAGCCGGTTTGTTTTACTACTTTCGCTATGAGAAGCAAAAGCTCCTCGAACAACGACGTGCGTACCTCTCCGTTTCCACCTAAAGCGTTTCATGAGAAATATCCATGCAGAAAAGGAGCTCGAATCTCGAAGCGTCGGACGAGCGCATGTCGGTGGTCCATTTACGCTAACCACTCACGAAGACAAACCTTTCTCCGATAAAGATCTCTTGGGGAAATGGAACTTCGTCTACTTTGGGTTCACCAACTGTCCCGACATATGTCCTGCTGAATTAGACAAGATCGGCTCAGTCCTGACGTCTCTAGGTTCGTATCCACAAATCACTTCAACCACGGCACGCATTCATAATATGAATTACAGAGAAAGATTATGGGACACTCTTCCAGCCCGTATTCATCTCAGTTGATCCTGCACGCGACTCTATCTCTCAAATGAAGACATATCTCATGGACTTTCACCCTCGTATCATCGGTCTCACAGGTGACTATGCAACCGTGAAATCCACATGCAAAGCCTACCGCGTCTACTTCTCCACTCCGCCTGACGCAGATCCCAAGGGCGACTACCTCGTCGACCATTCCATATACGTCTACCTTATGGATCCGAACGGGCAGTTCGTAGAAGCGTTTGGGCAGAGTAGCACACCAGATGAAGTCGTTGAGCGAGTAAAGAAGGAAATTTCAGAGTTTGAGAAGGAGACAGGGAGGAAAGTGTAGAACTCCAGTACACAATAGCATTTTGCATTCAGCATATCTCACACCACTCATCTATCTCGTTGCATTGTTCGACGTCTCGAAAGCAATTGACATAAAGCGTCCCTAAGAAAGTCTTCTAGATGATCGCCTCGGCAGCTTCTGCAGTTTCCTCTGCTTGCTGGAGCTTCAATTTTGACATTTTCTTCATCCTCCGCATCATGCTGTAGAAAAAATGAGCATCATAATGTGTAGGCACATGGTTGCAATGCCTACTCGTCATATTGGCACCTGTGCATCGGTCAGACCCTCAACAGAAAGAAAAGTAGAGAATTGACTCACTTCTCATAGCCGTGGCGCTCATTCTCGCAAGTCCAGGGCAAATAAAAGTTTTCTCTCCGGCAGGTATTCAAAGGTATCAAAAGTCTGAAGTATCATGGACAACAGTGTTGTGGGTCATACGCTTTCAACCAGAAGAGTAAAGTAAGTACGTACGCTGAACACTGATCTCTCCAACCCAAAGGCACCTTAGCCGCCTTGAGCTCCTCCTGGGATGCAGTGAGTGATGATGGCATGGAGGATTTCAAGAAGACGTTGAAGACTCGAGGAAACGAACGGACTCGGAATGAAGTCGAAGTGGCTGTGCTAGTTGTCATGAGTATTTGTCTATATGCTCAGCGCCAACATCAAACTAGCAGCCGTTCGAAAATCGGAGTGTAACTCAGGGGAAAATACAAGTGGAAATATGTAAGCTTAGTACTACTGTCCCCCTTGTTCCTTTTCCTCTTGCTTCATACTCATCTGGATCGCCCGAGCAATTGCCTCTTCTTCATCCATGTCTTCATCTTGCTCCTCACCCATGTCAACATCACTGCGTTCAGACATGGCAAGAGCTTGAGCGAGCATAGCCTCATCATCATCCTTGTCTACCCCTTCTGATTCTGTCTGAGGCTGGGCATCGGTAGCCGATTGACGTGTTTGCTCTTCCGCTGCTTGTCGAGCTTGTTCTTCTTCCATGGACATGCGAAGGGCCTAATTAATGATAAAAATCAACAAGCCTGCTCATTCGACATCAGAAAAACGACGCACCAGTGCAAGCTCAGGATCCAAACTCGGATCAACACCGAATTCAAAGTTGGCACCTCCAGAACCCGATGCACCACCGACGTCTCCCATCGCCTCTGGTGGTATCCCCCGGTCTTCCGACAGAATGGGGGAAGAGATGATCACATCTGATAGTAAATGTGTACCAGGTGGTACAGACACCAAATGTCTAAAGGACCAGGCGCATCAGTCTACGTAGACATTCTGACGATGTGACACTCACGAGTTATCGCTATTTGCTGTATTGTCAACGAAAGCCTTGAGAACATTGGTTTCCTCCTCGACGCCGTCCCCAAATGCAACAAAGTCAACAGCAACGTTGTTCTTCTTCAATCTCTTTGCGAGCTTCACCATTTCCCGCTCATCCGCTCCCTGGCCTTGTAACGGAGATCCTACAAAGACTATTATCCTCTGGCGCAGATTCTTGTTCTCTCGATGTTTGAGGGCAAGCTGAGCGATGTTGATGGCAGTAGGAATGTCTATTGATCCGCCAATTTTCGATGATGTTACATGCAAGGCCTTGATTATTTGTCCAATGTCTTTCGAATGGGTCACGAGAACCTCAGGCCTGCAAGAAACATTAACAGTCGTAATTTGCGCACGTAGTTGGCTCGTACCCTTTGTTAGCCATTGTCATGACGCCAACAGTGTTCTCTGGATTTGAATCAATCTTGGTCTGAAAGATGGTCTTCACAGCATCAGACTGGGCTTCAAAGCGGGATGGGATATAGTCTCCATTGCGCATGTATTCTGAATTGTCAATTATCATCATCGTTGCCTCGAGCGGCATCTTGAGTGAATTTAATTAGAGGAAGGAGATATGTGTGTTGGTTGTGGATCGTGAAAGCGCGACGAGCAGTGACGCGTTCTGCTAGAAAGCTGTCGTCTTCATTTGGAACCCTAACCCTAATGGTGTTTACCCGGTTGCATTCGAAATTTTGAGATGCTGACCACAACTTCCTTCCTTCTCCTACTGCACTGGCTAGGGAGAACCCTATCATCATACCACAACCAAACCAACCACTCAATTACCCGATGACTGCGACTGCCCGACGGCTGACGGATGTGATTGGCTTGAGCCTATCTTGCACATGGGCATCCACGAACATAACATAGCAGCTAGCTAACGCATCGATTATTTTATCGACACTGCCAGGAGTACATCTGCGAAGCTTGGATTGGAATATGACTTTTAATGTCATTGACGTTGGTCTGTCTACTATATGTGGTTAATTCACAACAGTGCAGATGCTGAAAAACTTTATCCTTCTCAAGGATTCCACACTTTTTCTATTCAACGGAATTCCAACCACACCACCCGAAAGTCTCCTGCAGACGGCTCAACGGTCTTCCTAGCTAGTCAATGTACTGGATGTTGCTTCATCTATTTCTATTCCAATCTCAACTCTGTGTAGTTGAATTTCTATTTTCGCTCTTCAGCTCACTTCGATGGTCGCGTTAACTTCATCGCAAGTTTAGTCATGGCAACAGTTTGGCTTGTCTTGTTTGCAAGCTGAACGCAGTAATCGAGACTCGTGACGTCCGTACAGAAGGGGTGCTGCTATCCGTTCAGCCTCTCAGCACAGGAAAGCAGTTCAAACTTCGCGGGTCCTGTTTGGTTCTAAGCAGGCCGATTCGTTGGTGGCAGCAGCTCAGAAATCGTGAATTTCTCATTTTTTTCGATCGCAATTTTTGGACAAACTTTGGCCAAAATGGTTCACTCAACATTGAAGGGTACGTTTTATTTTCCTACTATATTGCAGGTACTGACTTACGATTTTAGGACCACTTGTACGGTCAAAAGCATGCCTGTCGGGCCATCTCGGGACTGCCTAGTTCCCGCCAGAACTTCAGCTCCTGAAGTGGTCTTCATATCGTCTTCGCCGCATATCATCGTCTCTATTGCGACTTTCCTCCTCTTATAAACACTTCTTGGATCTTCGGAAAGAAGGCGAAGGATTCAACTTACTGGTGAGTGAATTCCAGAGTTCGAGGGTTTACCCGTACTCATGTATCAGCAAGAACGTCGCGAAAGTCGTCCACGGCCCAAATCTACCCCACGAGATCTCACGGCTGCGCAGGAATTCGCCGATGGAACGGAACGAGATGTCCTTGTAAATGGGTAATGGGCAATTGTTCTATAACAGCATGGTGATGGCTCAGGTGATCTCCAAGTGACTTGGCTTGCTCCTAGGCACTACGCTTCTGATATCACTCGGGACGTTGGTTTCAAGCGCTTGGCGGTCCCAGCTATTCCCCACCTTGCATTATGTATGTAACAACGCAAGCACTCATAGCCTCACCCAAATCCTGAAAACACGTATTTGTCTAGCACTCCGTCTTCACACAAATTTTGGCACTCAAAGCGAAATTTTAAGGTAAAGTCTGATGTGCTACATGGACATGTCGTTAGAATAATTCATTGAATGGCAGTGCTGCAAGCCATAGGCCATCTGCCAAGGCCTGATCATGTCAAGCGAAGTTCATTGTTGATAAGACGACGTAAGATACTGTCAGGGAAAGGGTAAAATTTATTGGCAGTGCCATTTCATTGTGTTCTGTAACTTACCCTTGCGCTGTCATCAGAATCATAACCATGCTGGTACCCTCATCAATGACATGAAACGTATGCCCTGGAATCAACAATCTTGAATACGAACTTTCATCCTTGTTCTGTCTGCCACCATGGGCAGCTATGAGTCGGACTCGTGCCCAATCCCGCCCCCGGTATATCGCTGGATCAAAACCCATGTCATGCAATGCCCGACGTTCATGGATGGTAAGAATACATGTCATGCGAGGGCAACCACCTGACCTTCAAATACAACCAGCAGGTCCTGGGCCTTGAAAGGGCTGACATTCGCGAAACTGTCGATTCTCTTTTTTTCTTGCAGCAAGTGCATACTTGGCGTTTTGCATCATTGCACACAAATGCCTCATCGTGCTCAAGAATAACGGGTTTTATTCATTCACGCCTGATCACATCAGTTGGTTAAATTTCGTCACCAGTCCGCTCTGAAATGATAGTCACGATCAAAGCTGGGGTTACATGCTTGAGCTGGCTGATCGTGTTCGCTGCTCTTTACCAAGTGATGGATATTAATTGTGTCGAAATTGCAGGCAAGTGTTCATGTCCACATCGTTGCATTTTTGTGCACTCATAATAGTCATATTAATTAAGGCCGAGAAATTTTCCGTGATCTTGGTTCTTGTTGCATGCAAGGCGTTCCCTTGGCTATACTCGATAGGAAGTCAGAATCGAACTTTGTTTTCTGAGATTCCTTAGGCTGAACAAAATAAATTTCCACGCCTACTAGCTAGTGTTATGCAAATGGCCGTAAATCCATATTTGTGCATCTTACTCCATTGGCCTACATTTTTTGGCACAGTCTATGATTCTTCCCAACATCTGATGGGTAGATTTGACCGTCATTTAAAATAGTTATCGGTTGCATAGCCAAAAGTTCGACATGTGGTTGATTCAGATACTGCATCATAGGGCAGTGTACAGCCGCCGCAGTCGTCGGCACGTGCTGACTGTGGTGTGGATATACATAGGAGTCTGGGGCACCTACACAGGTCGGTCATCTCTTCATTCTCAACTTCCACCATCTTATGGCTTATTTTGACGAGGTAGGTGGTGGACTAGCAGTCCAGTTTATTATCATCATAAACCTGCAGTCAGCTAATCTATATGATTTAGGATTCATACCGTCTTCCGGAGGGCATAAAGCGGATTGCATATGATGCTGATACCCAACAGTACACTTTCCGCGACCGCTCCGGTCAACTTTACCAAAATCCCTCAGGAGAGATGTATGGTGTTCTGAAACCTGTGTCAGCACCCGCCGCTCCTCGTCGCAGTGTGACCATAACAGGTGCTCATGTCACCCGACCTGACCCCTAGACGCCTAAGTGCTTACATTGCTCTATACGTAGAACGCAGAGACCCTGCCCTCATCCGTGCTCGCTCTGTCAAGCGTCCCGCAAAGACTTTCGATGACTTCCTTCCCTCAGAATACATTACCAACGCAGAAGATTCTAGTTCTGCACCAGACTCTCCCCGCGACGATATCACGCGGGCGAACAGGAATCGTGCACTGCCAAAGATTCCAAGAATTGTGGAGGCTATGCGCCCTCGGGCAATTTCACCTCGCGCGTCGGAAGATGACGATAAACACTACTTACTCAACGACGACCACTCCGCCAGTCCTACCTCATATGCGACTCACGATGACGAGAAAGAGTTGAGTCGCTCAAATTCTAATGCGTCGTTTCTATCATTGCCTATTATCGACACGCACATGAATTTATCCGTATGATTCGAATTTTCGTAGAATATCGAAATCGTTGCATCACATTTGTGCACCACTGGACCATTTTTGGATATGAAGTGGTAGAATAATGTTGCTCATTTGACCTGGCGTTGATATATCTGTCCCGCTCAGCATAGTAGGAGTCACTAGCCCCAATTGCTACAGTGATCATGGTTTATGTCGATGGAGTGTATCCAGAACAAAATAAAATAAAATAAAACACAACACAACAAACGAATGACGAACAAATTTGAAACCGGCCTAGTATGCTTTACACCAAATTGAATGATGCCCGTTCTTTCTCCTTCTTTCTTGACAGCAATATCGAGAGTGGCCTGAGTGGCCCCTGCACAGGTGCGAGCTTTGGATTAGCTTTAATCTCTTTCACACGACCACGCGAGAGCACCCTCGACCCCTCCCTAGCAGCTCTTGCAATACGCTTGGGAAATGCAGCGCGAACGTCTCTGTGCGGCTGGGTGATAATTGGATGCTCTTTGATCACAGCTACAGGCGGTGGTGAAATGAGGGGTTTCCCATCAGGGGTGCTCGAAAAGGAATGCTAGAAGAAAATATATAAGCAAATATCCGCACAATAAGGATGTTACGCACATGTGCCTTTGACTCTGCGTCTTCTCCGGTAGCCTTGCTCTTCCGTATGCTCTGGCTCCATGTGAAGCGAGGCGATCCTTCGTGATTGTCATCATCCCGTGAGCTCGACGCAAAGAGGCTGACAGACTATCGGACACACCTCTCGGCTTCTTCTCAAAAAACTCACTCGGGAAGTTCTGTACCTTCTCCGCATTCTGCTTGGCGTTCCAAGAGGTCAGGATCCGACGGTAGACGAGGTAACTAACGATGTATGCGATGCACAAAGCGAGCAGAATGAGCGCTGCGAACGGGAAAGCACGCTTGTGCGGCTCGTCCACGGAGGATGCGGAAGTTGCGGTAGGAGAAGCGGTGCTGTCCGATGGGGCCATGATAGTGTGTCAGGTGAAGATCGGATTGGTACGTTGGCAGAATACTGATAGTGGAGGAGTATAAGGGAGAGGGTGAGTATGTGGGTGACATGTTAATAAGTATGGCCTTGGACTGGAGGCTGACACGAACCCGAGCTAAATCGGTCATATGATGGTGTAGCATACGCAAAGTCCTCACCAAGCTTGTACACAAGATTTACGTTGGCGTACAATTTAAAAGATAGGCCCAACAGGTACTGTGTCTCTGCGTGCCCGGTCGTTTCAACAACATCACGCAAGGTGATGAACTTCAAGCATTTATGAAATATGATTTCGGCGGGCGCTACATCAAGTATGTGATTAAGAATACGACTAGTGTAAGGCTAACCGTCATATCCTGTATTGGATCAATCAGGTGCTGGAAACTAGCACCAGCTAGTACCATATCATAATCTACGATGAGGTAGAGGCCTGTTGGTTACTTGTATAGAGAAATATCGATGTAGGATATGGGTTGTCCTGCAAACCCTGATTAATGAAAATGAGTGGAACATCTACTACTATTTCGATGGCGGTGGTGGGTAAAGTTTAGTGGAAATATTAGCAGCTGTTTCGTAAGCATTGAGACCTCCGCCCCCCAATTGTGAGGGTGTGAGAGCATTAAAGGCCGGACATAACTGATCCCATGCAGCTGGAATAAAGTTCAGCGAAAGAATTTCATGTTCTTCAGGGATGACATACCTGGCACTTGGTTCATATTCGAGGTGGTATCTGTAGGATTTTCAGCCAGCACCACTGCAAAACCGCTGGATGTGAAAGATTAGCAATTTCTTCCGTGAGGACTCTCACACACATACGCTTCGAGGTGCCAGTCAATGTGACTGTTAGTTCAGAGTCAGTACCTTTCTTGACAGCTCGATGGAGATGATGTCATACCAATGCAAGAACCAGGGGCCAGAATTGTCGGTTACCCATCGTATCACCATTTGTTGCCCTAGGCTGCCGGCGCTCACAACATCGCGGCGAACTGGGTTCGCGTAATTGAAGGTGCTGTTACCCGCGCTCTGTACGACATCGAAGGAATGCTAATGCCCATATCAGTACCAGCCAGACCATGCCATCGAAGTCAGGGAGAACTTACCCCATGAAGATGAATGGGATGCTGGTGCAAAGCATATGTACATCAGATAAATAAGCATCAAATGAATGTATTATACGTACGGGTCCACCTGGACCAGTTGTTGACAATGTCAACTCTACCACCTTGTTGGCCTCAAGAATGATGACACTCTCATTTGGCATCAGCTGAGTAGGGTCTTGAGTCCCGCTCAGAATTTGGAGTAGAACAGGAACAGTGGGGGGTGTGAATGTGACATTGTTGATCAAGAAGTTTGAGGCGTTGTCGACGGAAACCTGGAGGTTGAGGTTGATATCAGCATTCCCATATCCTGGGATGCCGGGAGCACCGGGATTGATCAATGCGTGCAAATTGGTCTCTTGCAATGGGTTCGTGGATGTGGCATTAACTGTAGCCGGTTCGACCTGTGGGGCTCCTACGTAGCGCAGGATAGCAGAGTTTGTTCCTCCCTCGAAGGATGCGTTTGCCGTATTAGGGAGATTGCGTACCCAGTAGTTTTCTACTGGTTGATCGGCTACAAGAACCACAGAGTAACGCTGACCCGCAAAAATCTGGAGCTGATCTACCACCAGAGGTTCAGTTGCCTGTCCATCCGCTTCGATAATGGTCATGTTATGGCCATCGATGGAAAACTGGAAGTTGGGATCGCACGACATTGAAATGAGGCGCATGCGATAACGTTTCCCCTGCTCGACACTGATCACAGCAAGATCAGACATGGGTCCACCAGCATATCGACCGAGTCCATTGACGAGCGTAGAGCTGGCAACATTGCCTATGACGTAGCGCAAGACGGTGGCCTCAGTATGATACCTAGTAACACTACTTTAGTTGTGCAGACCACCATCGTTCATAAAACTCACCAGTCTGCAAGTGTGATCACGGTAGATGCTGGAAACACATGATCGTCAGAGGATCAATATAAGCCAATTTCTTGCTCACCATCGTCGACATCGTACATGTATGCCTGAGGGTCTTCAGGATCGTAAATTACTAGGGGTCCCCTGAGACCATCACACTGTTCCGTAGGTTAGTCCTCTACCGTGTATGCAAGGTTGAAGCGATACTTGCATATTGAACAGAATAATGACTATGATACCAGAAAGTGCCTGCCTGGTTCTGGGTGGAGAAAGAGTGCAAAAAAGAGCTGTTCTGCGCAATAGGACATTGTGTGACGGAGGATGTCCCGTCGGCATAGCTCGTTCCATTCTGGTAGAGGCCGTGCCAGTGCTGCCAAACAAGATTGAAAAGTTAATTGACATCAATGTTGATGATTTGACGCTGCTTACGACACTGGTAGTCGTGAACATCGAGGTGTCTGTGAGCTGGTTGGCCACCTCAATGGCAAAGTCATCTCCCTATTATGAGGTCAGTGCTAGTGCGCGATAAGGAAGTCATCAGAAGCTCACCTTCTGCGCTGCAATCAAGGGTCCAGGGAATGTGCCACCAACAAGTGTTGCTCTGTTGAACATTTAGCATCGGGCTTTGACATTATGGCAGCAGACTCACGAGCGTTCGAAGCCATCGGGAGCGATGACCTTATTAGCTACTGTAAGCGTGGTTTTGGGGCCGAGCACATCGCGCTGCGATAGTGGGTAGGACTGCGAACGAGATATTATAGCTGCTGCATCAATCGATGAAATAAGAGAAGCGATTAGTATTAAGTTAAACATCACGATAGAACGTGCTCTCGCCAGGAGAGAAGTAAGATGAAGAAAGAGAAGTGAAGAAAATGAATGATGAGAGGAGACATTTCTCGTTGCAGCTTTTATCCTGCAGCGGTAGATAGCCTGGAGTGTTTTCTTGAGTGATGATTACCGGCGTGTGATGACGCGGCAAACAGTTGGTTAGTAGCTATATCGCCTCGCACATCCGAATATCAACAGTGTACGGCTCCAAGATTTAGCCTCTGTTGGCCTGCGTCGAAGAATTTTGGCGTGTGACGAAAGCATGGCTCGGACATAACGAGACAACTCAGGCGGCCAGAACAGCCAACTGACCCATAGCAGTGCTCATGCTAGGTTATGAGAGAAGTCCGAGGCACATATGCAAGCACAGGATGCAGATGGCTAGTAGTGGCCCCTCGTCAAACGTACCGTGCGAGAGAATTGGACTAGAGTATCTGGAATGAATGATCACACGCCATAAGTAAGCTGAGTGCTGACCTATTTCATATCTCGAGAGCGATCAAATCAGATATTGATGACATCTGTGTTAAGCAACAAGTTAGAAAAAATGGAACCGGCGAAATTGCGGATGTTGTTTTCCGGTATCTAATCTATAATGTCACTGTGATGCAGAAGGGAAAGGTGTGAGTGATGTATCTTGCCAGAGCGCGAGACCAGGCAGTGATCAGGGGGAAGCCAGGACAAGAGCATGCTTTGCCTCTGTGCCTCCATTCCCTTTCAGTCACAATCAAGAGCTTGCCGTATTATGAGTGGGCTTGAGTAACATCGATGCTGAAGTCAGACTTAGAGCCCACACTACATGCTTAGGCGCACATGTGAGCTTGCTGTAGACCCGGGATACTGACAACGGTCACTTGTTGTGTGACGATTGGATGATTGCACGCACTGGAATTGGTAGACTAAATTGTGTGGACCATATTAGCTCGCAACCGAAAAACCGATGCATGTCTTGACACAGACCTGAGGAAAAAATGGTCGGGATGCAATTCCGGCGTTCCAAGGGACCGCCACATCCTCACGGAGTTGGACATCAAGTCGATGCTGCGCCTTCCATTGCAAGAGGGATCAGCAATATCATTGCATTGTACTATGCCAAATACTAGGGCATTGCGACGGCGGTATTCAGAGCGGAGACTCTTCGTCGAGCATTGAATATTGCAGACTCACAACTGACTCCAAATGGAAATAGCTTTGCCTAAAGACGGGAAGTCGGCATCGCCAACAGCTTCAACAGTGCCTGTCGGGTCGGTTTAAGAAAAGATTGGGCCTGGTTGCCGCGGTAGGTGTCCATCAAGACCTGTGCGGGGGCCGACTGCGCACGCTTAGATGTCTCGGCACAGAAATTTGCAAGGAGGCGGATGACTGTTGCGGCGCGATCGTAATGGCCGAGGGTGATACCAGGCCGGCTGCAGTGACCACAAAGGACTCGTCAGCAATGAGAATCCGTTCACGGCTGCCAGGTCATGACAGTGACGCTGACTGCGGTACAAATCGCACGACCGCAAATATAAATGAGTTAATATTAATCCTAGAAATCGAGCTGCCGCAGCCTAAAATAACCATAACTGAGTGAGCAATGGCTCTTGGCCCACGCTGTTGTCTACTTTGACGTTTGCCACATACCAGTACCTGAGATGTAACGAAATACCAAGGTGTGAATATTCCCTCAGTCTCGGATAGAAAACTATGTTACAGATGTATCTAGACACAATGGTGTTAGCCTTCCTGCAGTAAGTTAGTAAGAATATCGCAGCTAGGGATGGATTGACGTACTCTCAGTCTTAGATTTATCTCAGATTGAATACTGAGGAAAGGTGAAAACGAGAGTGTGCATGCCAAAGTGAGAGTACCGGGAATGTCCGGTGCTATACACAGTGAGCGCAGTCTATGACCTCAATGGTCTATAGCTAGTGACTTCCCGAAGCAATTAAAAACCTAGATTTTGACTCAAACCTTCAAACTTCAAGGTCGGGCTTTCGTCTGGCAATCTTGACATATTGCTTTCCAAGCCGCAGACCAATTGTGTCTAGCACAGTGTGCAGCGACTCGGATGGCCCGGGTGACAACATGATGGTCACAAGGGTTTGACTCGGAAAGGTTCACGAGGAACATGGATTTGAAACGACGTTCCAAACGCTGCTGAAAGTCATCCAATATCCAATAAGATGGCAGCAATAGAACCGAGAACAGTCGCCGTTTTCTGATATCCGGGAACATTCAAATTTGTTGGCGTGTGTAGTAAGACTAAAAGAAATTGAAATTGAAACTCCGCGCAGGACCCAACTTGGGCCGTTGTCGTGATGCACTAAATGTACATACTCTGCAAAAAGCGTTCATGTCTCGACATACAACCTTCGAGAGTTTCCCTTGTTTGATGATTTCTCCAAACACTTCAATGTCCGCCATCCAGACGACTCCAATTGAAGACATCTCCGCTACTGGTTAACAGTCTTGCCTTACTTTTGACCATGCACGAATTAGCACTACGCGTAAACGTGAGATCATGGAAAGTTGCAAAGTGGTCACTGGTGAGACACGAAACGGATGCAGTCGGGGACATCGTGATACCGTTTACTTCTCAGGCTATATATCATTCATATGATGACTCTTGAAAGCTTGAACTCTCAACTCGTCGGCTCATGTTATTAAAACACAGGATGAGATGCCCATGCAACTTCAAGCCCTGTCCTCCGCGCGGCAAACTCAACTATCAGGGAAGAAAGCTCGTCATCACATCCATCATGTGCAAAGTACGCTGTTGATATGGAATCTGTCCCCTTTTACCGAACCTTTGCCTGAAGTTGCTTCTTCTGCGCACGAACCACTCATTCTCAACCTCTGGCATACTCGGATAGGACACATCGGATTGAGCGCTGTTGTACAGCTCGTCGGATTAGAAAGGGGGTAACTATGGTCCTGGTCTTCACCAGTTCGTGGATTATAGCACACCTGTCTCATGGATAATGTTTTACCGCTCAATGCCCCACATCAACCCTTTCATTTCTTTAGTGAAAGTGGGCTAATAAATCTGAGAAAACAAGGTGGGATGAAACATGTAATTCACTGTATTCACTGTGTAGTACAACATGTAATCGCGATTCCATGACGAAGGTGGTGAGAACGAGAACACCGTGACCATGAAAAGGATGCATGTACTAGGATGATGTGAGGGGTGAAAAAAAAACAGTTGGAGGGAAAAAGCACCGTGCAAGAGCAACTTGAAGCGAACGGGGGATGGAATCGAGGCAACGCGAAGAGTAAGAACTAACCTGGGAATATCTGAGTTTCACCAGTTTACTGATGAGAGGTTCCGGCACAATATAGATGGCACTGACGAGTCGGACTCGTTGCCTGAGGGTGACCGATTGCACAATACTAGATCGACGTATTTGTGCCTGTTTACCAGGACCTTCAATTTCTAAGTATGAAGGACAAACAACTCGTCATCTTCCATGAATATGAGTCCTATAGATGCCGCATATGCAACGGGGCTTTGCTATCTTCTGGCCCCAGCAGGCTCGCGCTCAGTCATAACAACCGTGGTCACACTTCTGTTCACCAGCCGTAACACTGTACAGCCTTTCCTGCCAGCTCCAAGTATTTTGCCCAGATATGTGGCACTTATACTCGAGAACGCCATCGACAGCTCAATTCTGGAGTATGTTGCATGGCTGCTCAGCTGCTCAGTTATCATGTATTCGACTTACTCATTTTGGGAGAAACTCCTCATGGTCATCCCCATCCTCGCCTTTTCTGGGTGCATCATCTTGCAATGGGCAGCCGCAAGTCCCCTTCACCATCAGTTACAGAGCAAGATGGAGGCGCCGGTTCGAGATGGATTTGTCACAGTTGGTGACAGTAACCCAGACTTGCTGCCCTTAGACCACCCATTATCTAAACTTGTTGTGGATACCAAAACTGAGCTCTCAAGGGCCAATTCCCTCCTTCGCTCTTTTGCTGCTGCCTCTGTGCATATACGTGGGCCTCTCGATATTACCTGGGCTGTCCAAAAATACTCCCACCTCATCGGCAATCGACGTTCACAAATCATTCGGTTCGTGTCTCCTCGGCGATTCAATCCGAATAGTCCAATCATCCCCCCTCCTCTTGGTCCACGCTATGCAATGCTTCACAATGAAGCGGATGACTTGGACATCCCATGGCTATCTACGTTCATTCCTAGTGCAATATGGATTGATAGACGATTGGCAAACATGTGGGAAGATGAACGACGAACTGAACTTCCACCACCCCCAGGATATAATGGGTATGCCCTCTTTTTGATCTCAGTTCAATACACTGAGTGACGATAATCAGTCAATGTGATCTTTTCCTCAAAGCCACCATTTGTCATGAGATGTTGAAGGCAATCCTTTTGGACGTCGAGAGGACCGGTCACCTTCCAGATGACAATTGAACTTGTACTAATACCACAAAGGAACATGAATCATGCTCATTGAATATCCCATCACCTATATGATTGGCGATAGCGATCAACTGTAGATATTTGAAGCCCGGTAAGATACTGAACTCTGTGTACTTCTATAACTTTCCCTTGCTTTTTGGACATCATCCTCCGACGGTGGTTGTTCTACTGGGAGCTCTGCTATGATATTTTGCAGCACTGAAATCATGTCATCGTGCGTGACAGGATTATTCGGGAAAGTGGCAGACTTGCTACCATTGGCTCTAATTTGCAAGGAGCCTGAAGGCGATAGCTTTGAGGCGAGATGTGCAAGACCTTTCACAATAGGCGGATGGTTGAAGTAATCTGAAAAGCACGCATTGCAGGTGGAAGTCCAGTCCTCCACCCGGAATCTCTCCTGACATATGTCTAGCCGATACGAAAGCAGGAGATCTGGCCGCAGCCACTTGGGTACCCAGCTAGGTAGTTCCGTGCGTGTTTGGCTATAAGGTCCAACAAAGTTGATGCAAATGAAAAGCATGACCCAGAGGAATGATTCCAGATCGTGTCTTCGTCGCGGCGAACAACCCTTGTGCCACAAGATTTCTGTTGCCAAAAAATGTTCGTATTCCTACAAAACCTCTAGTCGCTGAAGTAATACAAGTCCTCAAAAGTCTCACCGAGAGTCTGCAAAGACTGATCATTTGATTTCCAGGATTGTCCATGTGTTTTGCAAATCTCCACCCGCGGAGCATCGCTTGCCGTATGGGAGGTGTTCCGTCCGAATTCCAAAACGGTATGACATTCTCGTCGCTTGGATCATTCACATACAGACAGATGGAGCGCGGATTGATGTCATTATGAAGCAGCTTGTGCGAGAAATACGCGGTACGATGTGCTATCGTGGACAATTCAACGTCGTGTCGAGCCGTACAACGCGTCGTCACTCACTTTCTATGCAAGATATTATCGCTGAGAAAAACTCCTTGCGGGATGAAAAGTAGGTGATGTCGATGAGATGTTCTACGGTTTGGATGACGCTCTCTACTATCAGATGCCGAGGACCAAAGAGTCTCTTTTCGTGGGTGATCGTACAGTCAACCGTCATAGATCGATATGCCCCTATTTTTGGCACCCCCTCGAGAGTTTTCAGTTCATCCAAAAACTGCGCATGATCCTGAGGGACGGCACCACAATCTACGATAAATTTCCATCGGAAGGGGCAATTACAAGGAAACAGCGATCCGTCGAAGGACCCGAAGACCGGTGGTCTTGTTAATCTGACGCGCGCGTGATGATCCGCGCTCTGACGCATATGGGTGGCTTTCTGATAACAGGTCGTTTTGATGCATTTGGAGGATACACCGTCGGGTTGCATCGAAGTAGACTCGACGTTGTGATGACACCCTAGATGATAGCTATCACACGTAGCCAAAGTACCGATGCAGCCGAGGACTGCCCATGGATGGCGATGGATGTGAAATGGGGTGGTCATAAAACCGGATCGATCATACTTGACTAAGTGCATGGTGCTTGATTTCTGAATCGATAGACCAAACAGAAACGGGCGGTCATAGCGAGAGAGAGAGGTGCTAGCGTTGGATGGAGGAGGCTGGAAGCCACTTTGATCATGGGGGGCATCCGAGTCATGATGATCAGACACAAGCTCTGCGATCGCGAGCACATCATCCATGGCCAATACACCCTGAGAGTCATGATTCACGAGAAGCAATACCTGATGCTCGGCAATTTTCACTGATGATTCAGTCGGATGCATGACCCAAATACGACGCTTTGGGAGCTTCGACTCCGAAGCGGGCATCATGGAAAGTGCTGCGTATGACCGTTCTGTCAGGCAGTTCAGGAATAGAAGAGCATCGGAGTGGTGGCTACGATCCGTCCATCGACGCTGATCTCGGTCGTAAAGGCCGTCTTCACATATTTCTTCGAAAATCGCATCAATGTTGGGTTCAGTGATGACACTGGATCTGTCCAGAAACTTGGTGCAGACATGTGTGAGGATCCCATCCGTTTCATTGGATGGCGTCCCGAACTCCTTGAGGTAAATAGGGGGGGTTGACCCATTTGTCGCTGAACGCGGTACAGACTAGTTTTGTGTTGAGTTCCAAGCAATGATAAAATAACATTCCTGATCTCACGGAAAATTGACATTTCGCGTTCATGGTCAACGTATAATGAAAGGCAGAAGGCAGCGACAACCTGTATAAATGTCACAATCGATGGATAATGTGTGAGGGGAGATTTAGCACTCACACGCTCAGGAGCCTCCCTCGCGAGCGTCTAAACTGTCACGCACAAATTTCACAGGTCGAAATACAGGGGTGGCACCCATATACAGCAAACTTAAATTGAAATCGCTTCATGGAGGTTTTTCAAGTCAAGTGTTGGAGCGAGTCTTAACAATTATTCTGGGCTCTTCAGAAATAACTATTGATGGTCATCACCAGCATCCTTGTTTACTATCTGCAATGAATATTACTCTAATTATACCGCTTCACGCTTCCTAGGTGTAGCACGTAGAATATCATCCACCCTGTTCGCACCAAGGTCAAAGGAGGGCTTGTTGTTGGAAAGATGAGCTGCATACCGTATTATCATCTCCGCTGCTTCGCTTGCACTGAGGACAACCTGACGCTTCAGTTTGTAACTTTCCGTAACACCGAGTTGTCTCATCGAGCCAATAGTACCCTGGTTCATATCTGAAAATGTTATAAGTTCGGAATCGAACTGAAAAGGATACAATCATACCGAGTCCGGCATCTGACTGCCCCTCGTAATGTGCTGCTCTTAGTCTAGCAACGAGGTCGCTAGAGTCGTAGCCAGCGTTGTCCGCAAGGATAGTAGGTATTTGTCTCAGCGCACGGCTAAATGCCTCGGCAGCTATCGCCTTCTTGCCCTTGACCTTCCGCGCGGCCTCCTCTACAGCACAGCTCATCAACATCTCAGAACATCCACCACCCAGGACAATTCGTGTCTCTTTGACTGTCTGCGATAAGACAGAAAGCGCATCATGCAACGAGCGCTCAGCCTCATCGACCATCTGATTAGTTGAACCACGTAGCACAACGGTGCAGGCTTCGCCCGCAGCCACACCAGAGAATTTTATGAGCTGCAACGTCTAATCAGCGCAGGATCAGCGAGCAAACGATCCGCCGACCTTATCCTCGCCAATGATAACTTCCTCGATTAAGTCGCATTTCCCAAGTTTGACTAGATCTGGTCTGTCGAACGTGCTTGCAATTTCTCCACCAGTGACAAGTGATAGCCGCTCAACACCCTCAAAATCGGCATGCTCAATCACCATGATACCTTTCTCTGCCAAGAGAGACTCGGGGTAATTGTAGATGAGCTGCCGGTTGACAAAGCAATTGATGCCATGTGTGGCGATCGCGTCTACTTTGGCTTTCATTTTTTCCTGCAGTGCGTCGTTAGAAAATCAATGAAACAACACAAGCGGACAAGTACCCGTTCAGCTCGCTCAAGCTCAGCAAGCTTTCCTGTCGAGTCCACTTTTACTCTGGCTCCAAAGATCTTGATCTTATCAGTGTCCATCGCTTTTGAGAGACCATGCCTTAGTTCCAGATCAATACGAGATGCTCGCACACGTACACGTATTTGCGATTAGGATTTTCGCGTTCTCCATCCGTTTGGGCGAGTTCACAGCAATAGTTTTGTCGAGAATGAAACCTTAAAGGAGTACGCTCGTAAGTTAATCAAAACCAATTGTGTCTCTCTACATACCTTCGTCAAGGTATGAGTCTGTGAGTTTGCCTCCGACCTTTTTGATGATCTGGATGTGCTCCAAATCCGTTGAACCCTCGAAGATAGTCAATACAAGTGTCGCGTATAGCGATTACAAAGTACCTTCAATCGAAGCACGGCATCCACTGCTAGGTTGGCAAAGTAATCTTTCTCTTGCGATAATACTTTTGATGACAGGGTCGTACGAGCAATGTTGAAAAGATCCTGACGAAACTGGGCAGCATCAGAGCTATACGAGAGCACAAACCGTAAGAAATATCAAAGCGACGCGAAAAACGCGAAAACTCACGCGTGATCTACTGCTGCCTTCTCCAGTGCGGTAAGCGCAGCGATGCTCGCGACCCGGTATCCCTCCACAATTGTCTGAGGATGTATCTTCATAGCAATCAACTTCTCTGCTTCCCTCAGCAGCTCTGCTGCCAGCACACACACGCTCGTCGTTCCATCTCCGACTTCGTCATCTTGGACTTTGGAAATATTGACGAGGATCTTGGCTGCTGCATTATCGAGCTGGATGGACTTGAGAATCGTCGCACCATCATTGGTCACATTGATGTCTCCCGAAGATGCTGATTGCAGAATCTTGTTCATGCCCTTTGGCCCAAGCGTTGATTTCACAAGATCGCCGAGGGCGAGGGCGCCGACGAAAGAGGATAGACGGGCATTTTCAGCTTTTTCCTCAGTTGCCTGGATAAAACCTGGTGATGTCGAGCACAATAGGTCATCAAACTGGCAGACTTACCTCGTTACCGAATATGTGCATGGACATGACTGTAGTTTTGGAGGTTGCGGGACCAGTTTAAAGTCAATCAGACTCCATCGCGTTCAATTATGTAATGTAGTACATCTTCGCCGACTCGAAGCCGAGCCATCCCAATTAACGACTACGTCACGTCGGGGAAACTGAAGAAAAGGTATTCTATATAATCTCCACAGTCTTCACTTCGAAACCAGCTGCATGAACCTTCGACACATCGTCAACTTGAGCTATGATGCGTTCCGTCGAAGCCACTTTCCGAAACGTGTTACGTCCCTCCCGCACCAGCAAAAATGCCACAAATGGCTGCCCTAAGCAACTGATGAACTCGAGTGTGAGTGTGGTTTCATCACCCGGCCCCTCTGTTAAACGTTGGAGCAAATCGTCGCGCCAAATGTGTGCGATCGAGTAGTCATAACGCGACTGAGACCCAGTCTTCAACTCCTCCCTTGTCTTGATGTTAAGTGTTTTGAGCCCTGCAACGTTGAGAAAATATTGGCGCAGGTTATTGTGAGAATGGCATTGTTCCGTGACATCTTCAACATGATAAATAATGGACGGAATTGTGAGCTTGCCGTGCATGAGCAGCGGAGCTGGCAGGTCCTGCAATCTGTGATGTAGCGTGGCAATGGTGGTCATAGCAGCGGAAGATAGTGATTCGTGAAGGGTGCACATGGGTTCAAAGTCCTCAATTGCGAGCGGTTGAACCTCCGGCCTCCACTTCGCCGCTTGGAAGCAGGATACACTGTCCGGAAGGCAGCTGTTCATGCGGCCAGGTTGGCCAACCCAGTCCAAGACAGAGACATCCCCTGTTCTGCAAATGATTTCCTGCATCAAGCGACCGAGTGCCTGGTCTTCTTGCTCCCCATACAATATAGGTAGCTGGACGTCAAATATCCCGAACAAGGAATAAGCGATATCTTCCACTTTGGTAGTAGAGCGACGGGATGCCCATTGCAACTTTAGGCGAGGACATGTAGTCCCTGGCTTGAGATTGCGGAGACTTACCACATCAACGCCCGTGGCCTCATTCAGTATACGACAAATGAGATCTGAATTTTTATGATTGGGCCCGACTTCGCCATTCTTCAATGACTCCTCCGGAGCAAATAAAGTCCAATCTCGTCTGTAGAACAGGATTACACTGGGAGCAAGGAGCTCTTGCAGTGTCCATCCTCGCGTGAACCACAAGCTCGTCATGAGTGCGTCGAGGGGAGAGTTGGAAATATCGGAAAGGTAGATGATGGTCAGAGCAGAACCTCGGTACCACCTAAACATGGAAGTGATAGCCTCCTGCAGCTCAACGCTGTTGGTCAAGTCAATACAGCAAGTATCGCACCATGCCCAGCGGAGGTGATGGCTCGTTGTGATGCGACAGAAATTTCGCAACTTCGACAGACCTGCAAATCTAGAATTTTGCGTATATATGCTTTCTCTTTGTCTGATGTCCCGCAGTCGGATTTCTCCACTCTCCCATCGGTGAGAAAGCATTCCATATGAAAAGTAGTCCTGCACCTTGGGCCTAGCCTCCCTCTCAAGCTCTTCGTAGGTTGTGATCATTGACAACATCTCCGTGTAGTAGGCAGAGTGCTCGAAGGCCTGCAGACGCGCTGCTTGATCGCATATCACACCACTTTCTGTATTGAAAAGACGGGGTGGCATGTTTTTCAGCACTTTCTTTGCTATTTCCCCGATTGTCATCTTGACTGTCTGTGGCCTGACATATTGGGCTGCAGGAAGTTCAATGCATGCTTGGCTACTCAGAGAATACTCGGCTTACAAGTTGTGCTGGAACCGGCAATCGCGCTCAAGTCTAGAAATTTATTGAATGCGCAGATAGCCTCGCAGTATCGACCAGCACCATGCAGGGCGTGACGCTTCCGATAGTACCCGAGGGGCATGAATGGTGCCAGTCTGATAGCCTGGACGTTTGATTCGCATCAGTATGTAATCGAAGGCGCAACCCAAATATCGTGCCTGCTCCGCATCGTTGAGCGCTTCTTTCCACCGTTGCTTTGAAGCTAGGGCAAGACTCCTGCTCGTATACATTGTATGATCCGACCGATCGAGTTTGATTGCTATGGTGTAACGATTGATGGCCGTGTCGAAATCTCGCCATTTCAGGGCCATATCACCTTGCGCCTTTCTGACACGCCGCTATGAGACGACAATCAATGACCAGTTAGCGGAATACAACCTAATACTATCTACGTGTCACTGACCTCAGCCTCAGGCGCGAGTGATGCGTTTGCTTCACGTTCAAAAGTCATGCTCTGCAATGTCTCCAAAATAGAAGTTAGGAATCCATGTACGGTGGGCGGACTTCTGAGCTCTTGAATGTGTTTCAAGAGTGCGCGAAGTTCTTCCTCGATCTCCTTCAATCTCCGGTGTTGTTCGTCGTCTCTGACCTTTCCCTCCAATTCATTGATTGTCCGTTTATGTGATTCTGCCAGATCAATCAACGTTGGTAGCGTGTTTCCTGTATTGATAATTCCTCCTAGGACAACCAATTCCTCTTGAATGAAACAACCATCGACAACTGCCTTGTTCGCAAGCATGGGCTTCATGACTTCCCAAGCAGACATGTGCGACCCATGGAACCGAGGAATTTCCGATTGATGTGCAACCATTTCCTGCCTAAAGAGGCTCTTCAATAGTTGCTCGCGTCTTTCTTCCACCTCCGTAGCAACTTCGCTCCATTTCGTGGTCGCCAGAGTGGCATAATTTTCTGCATTTTCGCCGTGCAGCCTCCGAAACATGTCAAGACTCATGTGTAACCGAGGATCACAGATGTCGTGAAGGTATATGACACCAGCCAATTTCATATTCTCGTCGTACCTGGAATATGAATCCTAGTTTTGTATAATTCAACAATTAAAAATTACTTACGACATGGCCAGCCAAACAGCAATGCGCCTCAAGATCTCGGAATCGTGTCCAAATGCGTTATCCAAACCAGGGGTGTCGACAAGGACTACGCGGCGAGAGGGATCGTCAGGGCATGCGCAGAAGGCGTATTGAATTTGGGTTGTGCACGACTCCAAGCCATGGCCGACAGGCGTCATGACCTTCCCGATTGCAGCGTTAATGAACTAACATCGAAGAGTGAAGCTTTGAGACCGTCAAAACATGAATAAAGTCTAATCTTACTGTGCTTTTTCCAACTCCAGTCACACCGATTACGCTGGATAATGATAAGTTTCATCATCGTACGCGGCAGCATATCCGCAAGATCTGGATGAAAAAACCCACAGTATAATGATATCATCCGGCCTCCCATCATCTAGTGGCAAATCACCAGCTGTCTCAATTTTTGGCTTTTCTTCCCTTACTGTGCGTAGCATCGTAGGTTTTGGTCCTTTGGAGATTTTGAAACAGTAGGCCGGCGTGCTCAAGCTTCAAGCCTTAATTATAACCAGAGCAAAGGGCTTGACTTCGTCGGCAGGGACCTTGTTTACTGTTCATTGTACTGTTTGTACTGTGTGAATGATTGGCTTTATACACAAGACCAATAATTAAAAGGTTGTGAGCAAGTTGTGACTCGTGAGTGACCTTGTATTCATAACTTTACTATTACTAATAATACTTGCACAACCGTATTGGCGTCACGTGAGACCCAAAATGTTACTTACCTCTTGAGATTGTCTTGAGACTCAACTTTCCTAGTAAATAATCAGGCAGAGTTAGGACTAGCGGCGAGCCGCTGCTACAATAAACGTGTCACATCTACAAATTGTACAACTTTTACAGCTAGCACTCGATCATCAATCATTAATCATTAATCAGCTGTCATCAAGATTCAATAGTGTCGGAGGATTTGAATTTGCCAAACCACTTCTTGACCCGCGTCCCGAGTGGCAGTTTGAGTTCTTGAATCTGTCTCAAGAGCTGGCGAAGTTCTTTCTCAGTCTCCTTCAATCTTCGCCTTTGCTCGTCATCATCAACCGTTCCATTCAGTCCCTCGACGGCCCTTCTATGTTTATCTGCCACCTCCTTCAATGCGGCACGTAAGGTGTTTCCTGCGTCGGTTTCCGGGATCATTTTCCCCAAGTCAACTAGTTCCTTTTGAATGCGGATGGCTTCGACAACTGGATTCACAGCATTGTTCGCGAGAATGGGTTTCATGACGTCCCAAGCAGACCCATGTGACCCATGGAACCGAGCGTCTTTTGATCCATTTTCAATCATTTGCTGCCAGAATTCAGGGTTGCTCTTCAGCTGTTGCTCACGGCTTCCCCCCACATCCTCAGTGACACAACCCCATTTTGTGGTCACCAGAATGACGTTCTTCTCTGCATTTTCACCGCACAACCTTCGAAACATGTTGAGATTCTTGCACGCCGTCCCAGACATCCGAGTCTGACTGATATCGTGAAGATAGAGGATACCGGCCAACTTCATGTTGCGGCCATACCTGTGGTGAACATTATGAGCTTATATACATCGTCAATGTCATTCTACTTACGAACTCGCCAGCCAAACGGCGATGCGCCTCAAGATCTCCAAATCATCTTCGAATGTATCATCGAAACCAGGTGTGTCGACAAGAATTACGCGGCGGGAAGGGTCGCTGGGGCACCTACAGATTGCGTGTTGGATTTTGACTGTACACGACTTCAATTCATGGCCGACAGTGGTCACTGTCTCCCCGGCTGCAATATTGATGAACTATCCGTCGAAATCAGCCTGTGAAATATGGTTAAGTTATGATCTTACAGTACTTTTCCCAACTCCAGTTGGTCCCATTACGCTGATTCAATGGTATATATTGATAAGTCGCATATCGTCTTACACCATAATAAACCCACGGTATGATGATATCATCGGGCATTCCGTCGTCGAATGTCACATCACCGATTTTCTTGATCTTTGCTTCCCATGCTTTTGGTGACATCGTAGTTGCGAAGGACTCGTTGACTGAAGGGGGAACCTACAGAAAGCGCTTGCTGATAGAGGAGATATTCATAAGTCGCAAGGCACGAGGCTCCCTACGTGATTGGTTTATTCTTACCTGTACTTCCGCACTATGCGCAAAAGTGTATGTAAGACTTGTCACTGCAAGCAAGACTTCTAGCACCGCTTGGCAAGAGGTGACCCGAGAAAGATCGTAATGGAACATTGAACCAGTCAGACCGAGTGTTGACTCGGGGTGGGACGCAAGCAGGTGGAGCCACTACTAGGAGGGCAGGAAAACGATTTGCTTACAAGTTAGATCGTACTGCGGCTCTTTAGGACTGTCGCCCATCGCACACATCGCGGCATCATGCTATACTCAGCCTACTGCAACATCATCATCCTGCAGCTTGACGCTGCCGCCTCCATGCCCTGTAACCTCAGGTTGACTGGTGCAGGCCCAAGTGTTACTGTTATTGATGGTCAGGTGTTATAATGTAGCTGGATCAGCTTGGATGATGCGGAATCAATTAATCTGAATCGCACGAGTGTGACAGATTGGTGGAAGGTTTGGCTATTCAAGCTCAAGCTGTAATGTTTTTACATAAAGTGCCAAAGCGGCGTACAAAGAAGTCGGGGTCCTGAACTGCTTCTATTACATAAGCACCATGCGTTAGAGGTTCCCTTCACTGGCGCCTTTGCTCAGCACTACTGTAGCTCTCTTGCTGTGGTTTTCTCGTCGACTCTTCCTGTCGCTGTTCGAAATGAGTACGACCCAGAAAAGCAGACTCCAGGAAGGCGATATTATAATTCCGTTAGTATAATTGATCCACAGGACGTTTTCTAGATGCTAAACGACATTTCAGGGTGCTGGGATTGACTGGAGCGGGCAAAAGCATGGTAGGACAACCATATTTTGACAAAGCATGACTAAGTTGACCTCATGAATAGTTCATAAACATTGCTACCGGGGAGCCCAAAACGCGTACGAGTACGGGGATAATATCATGTACATACGAGGTCGAAGTAGTCTCTCTTCCGAGCCCACACCGCATATTCCTGGTCGATACCCCTGGCTTCGATCATACATATCTGGGGGAATTAGAGGTCTTTGGCCGAATTTCTAACTGGCTAAAGGATGTGTGAGTACACAATGTCGAGTGTTGTCAGTTTACACTAAGTATACTGACTGCAATTTCAGACACGTGACAATTGCCGGCATCATATTTCTGCACGATATAGCTCATGACAACTATTCTTCGTTGAACAATGCTATTCTAACTGTTCAATGGTTGTCATGTTTCCACTCGCTAAGGAATGTTATCTTTACCACGACGAACTGGTGTAATATTGAGCCAGAGGAGCGCCAAAAGCAGCTAGCAAACACCGCGTGGGGAGATCTGATATCTCTGGGCGCTAGGGCTGACCAGTTTACGGGCACGCAAGACTCTGCCTGGGCAATCATCGAGTCCATAACTCAGCAGCCGTGGAAAGAGCCACTGTCAATTCAGTGTGACATAGGTGCCTCAAGGAAACGCTCCTCCACAACACAGTCGTCGGTCAGGAAAGAGGAGGTACGGGTACGGAAGATAGATATCTGGTATAGCACGACAAAGAGGGTCTTGCGATCTCTCTTCCGATGAATACTCATTGCAGGCGAGCATTATTGAGATGTTTATAATTATATTCACACTGCGTATTACTTTAATTTACTTTGCTGACCTTTGAAAGCTCTACAATGCACCTAATCTCGTCAGGTGTCTTCAACGCTTCAATTTGCAGTATAGAGACTGAAGATGCACATGTTTGGCCATAGAGATAATGACTTCACTGATGGGCCATCCGAGGCGCAGCGAACTCTGACTCCGACTTTGGGTCTGAGAGAGGGTTAGGAGGTTTATATGTTGTATTACATCTAATTGGCATCACTACCCCGCAGAAGCGCAGGCTATGAGGATGAGCCAACAAAAGGATTTCTCCTAGAGATGAGCTTTGAAAACAATCCGTTGAATATCGCACTAGCTAATAACACAGAAGACCATAGCGTTGTAAGTAGACTTTGAGCCAAAAACTTGGGACACGTGAATATGTGTGTCCGAAGCCATCACGTATACCTTGTTCGTCAGGCGACACACGCGCCGTATAAGACACGCGAGGTGAAGAGATGCGCATTACATTGCGGTTTTCAACTTGGAGCCAAGCAAGGACGTGCTACCTTGCATGACGAACTGGTTCCCGCGTCGGCTCATGTATCCTGTCTGCCTCACCACACCAAGAACAGGCAGATGCCACTAGAACGTTGAATTGATAAACACATTGCGCGAAAGCAGTAACGACCAGAGTTGCAGATACGTGAGCGGTGGAAATAGGATGTCAGCGACGACACTTGTTTGCCAAGGGGAAAGGTTTGGTCTAAGCCTCCCTCGGTGCATGTGGTAGCGGAGGGACAGCGTAGTCCAAGTGACCGACGATGGGGAGGTTGCGACCATGCCGGACCCGGCATCTTACCCAGCACTGAAATACCTCATCACTATCGAAGTAGTACTCCGGCGTGTCCATCACACTCCCGCTGAATCGAAGGTGAAGGTTCAGCTTGGACAGCCATTTACACTCGAACGCGGAGAGGGTGACATTGGTTGAAACGTACGCAGCCCAGAGGTCATCGGTAGAGGGAATGTAGACTTTGATGACCATCATGCCATTCTCGGGTGCCCACCGCGACTCTTTTGGGCTCCAGGAAGATGGCTGGATTTCGATAAGGTCTCTGCGCTCGGTAAGTGTTCCAGGGGTGATCTGATAGGAAGCTGCTCGAGAGCGACGGTGTTTACCGTGGAAGTGAACGGCCGCAGAAGGTTCCAGGCACGGGTAAACAGGCGCTGATTTCACGAGGACCCCGTCCGATTGTGAAGTGGTCTCTGGTGCGGGGCTATGCTTTTCGCTCTCCTTGCTTGTACAACATGGGTCGGACTGCTGGCATCGACTGACATCCTCGATGGACTCTAGAATGATGCTGGAAGCCTGGTCCTCAGTCTCGCCTTCGCTCTCCTTTCGTGGTTC
>JRHT02000203.1:1064-58046 GCA_011800875.2 Suillus brevipes Sb2 | reverse complement strand
TACTTGGCGCTGTGCATGCTACTTAGTGTAGCTCCTGCGCTTTGGATCTGGGGGCTTTACTTGCCGCAGTGCATGCTACCTAGTGTAGCTCCTGTGCTTTGAGTCTGGGGGCTCAGCTTCATAAGGCGCATTTGTTTGTGCTTTTAGTGCTCAGTTTGTGTAAGTCCTTCTCCTTCCATCAATTTTTTACTGATTCACTCCCTGCAGATGATCCTGTGATTCCGCCAGATTTTAAAGCTAAGTGTTTCGCCTCCTCACATTCACCATCTAATATTTCAAATGCAGGTGATCTTTGTAGTTACCTTACATTAATTTTTATTACCTACTTTTCTATTGGAACCAAGACTTGGGTGAGGAGGGCCCCCTCATTCAAGTCTTGCGTCTCCCCTTTGATTTCTTATAAATTTTGTAGTCAACTCAATGTGTCTTAAAGTAGAATTGTCTTTGTTGTATGGCGCAAATGGTTATTCCTGCTGGTTAAATTTTTGCTGGCTGAAAAAGTCACGTGATCGTGTGAATTGAATTATAGTGAGCTCGCCACTACACTTTGCACAGTGAGTACACTGGCATGTCAACACTTCAGCTTCAAATTAACCAAAGTAAACTCCATTAATGCGGTTCTTGTGACCGACTAGCATTACAACACGGCAACCCATGGTATGGCGTAGTTCCTCCGAAAAACCTCCAGCTTCAAATTAACCAAAGTAAACTCCATTAATGCTGTTGTTAACACCCCCCCCCCTCCCGGCAAGCCTCCAAATCTACCTTCAGCTTCAAATTAACCAAAGTAAACTCCATTAATGCTGTTTCTCATCATCAGGGCGCACCACAACAGGTCCTCACGAACTCTTTCGTCATCTCGAAATTGCCAGCAAAAACAAGATATCCAGGACGGTAAACTCTTCGGCTCATGGAATGTGATCGACCAGACATTCCATAAGCCGAAGGACGGTAAACTCTTTGGCTCATGGAATGTCTGGTCGATCACATTCCATGAGCCAAAGAGTTTACCGTCCTGATTGACCAGGCATTCCATGAGCTGAAGAGTTTACCGTCCTGGGGGATTCTCAACTACACAACAAATCGGTTGATATTGACCATTGTGTAGTTGAGAATCCCCTAGGACGGTAAACTCTTTGGCTCATGGAATGCCTGGTCGATCAGGACGGTAAACTCTTTGGCTCATGGAATGTGATCGACCAGACATTCCATGAGCCGAAGAGTTTACCGTCCTGGGGGATTCTCAATTACACAAGGGTCAGTGATCAAACCATCAACCGATTTGTCAACACATTGTTTAACTCATGCAAAAAACAAAGCCATTTGTTTAACATGAGTTAAACAATGTGTTCCGGTTGATAGTTTGATCACTGACCCTTGTGTAATTGAGAATCCCCCAGGACGGTAAACTCTTCGGCTCATGGAATGTCTGGTCGATAATATTCCATGAACCATTTCGGGGTAACAATATCAAATAGGATAGAGACCAAATTAAATTATGTAAGCTAAATCTTAGATCTCCTCTAAATAAGTAAAATCCTGTGTCACATGACAGTTTGGTTCAAGTGAAAATTTTAAGGTCGCGGAACTGCTTGATCCAATCATCTACCATCCTGTTGCCATGTCAAACACAATGAACATTGAGTCATTGAAATTGCATCAATTACTCTCTTCTAAAATAGATGAAATCATGAAATTGGATCCCTCTGCACCACCAGTTTTCAAGGATGGCGTTCTTCAGTCTCATCTCTTGCAGAAGACTAGGTGAGTACTTATTGCATTATTTTGACACTCTTGCTTAGTAGTCTAGGCTGAGGCTACACTTACGGCTAAAATCCTGCAGATCAAGTGAGCCAAGGACCGATTATGACCGATCAACATCTTCAATTTCAGAATATGAAATTGAGCGCGCTGCCCTCACTATTGCCCATGCGATCTCGAACCCTTGTATGTAATCACTCGAGAGAAAAAAAAAGAAGACTAAAGTGTGTGAAAACAGATACTGTTCTGTGGGATGTAGATCGGTATGCTGATATGGTCAAATGTTCCCCTGTTCAGACCAAAGGATCGGAGCAACATGCTAAGCTTCAAAAATATTTTGGCCGAACCAAGATAGGAAAAATTGGTGAGCCGGCTACAATTGTGGACTGCCATGGAAAGATTTTGGTCTGGTTCCTCCCTGATATTTTGTCTCCCTGCCGTATTGTAAGATTCTAGCCCCAAGATATAGATCATCGGAGCTAATTAATTTATCAGAATTTAATTAATGATGCTACCTTGGGACTTCGAGACCTCGTCCTTGGAACAATTCCCAGTGGATCGGATCCGAACCGAAAACCATCCTGGCGTTCACATGGCTTCCGTGTACCAGAGGGAGGGGGAATATTTGGGGCAGGACGTGTCACCGTGTCCCCAGGTTATTTCATGCAGCGACGTGAGGTAAATTGTAATTTACATTTGAGGGTTTATTGGGGATCTAATCGGGATTAAATGATACAGAGGCTTGTGGATCCATTGGTGACATCGGCGTCATACTCCTCTGACTCAGTCCAAAATTGGCTAGCGGACATGTCAAATTCAGAATATTTCTGGAATGCCATAACTGCAACCATAGCACCCAAGCTATTTAAGGCAGGCGGTGACTCGATCTCAAAAGTGTCAAGTCAAACTCAGCAGTCTCAAAAGTCAGTTTCAGTTTCTCAGTGGCCCTCCATTTTTTCAGGATTGGAAGTCATTTCGAACCGCATGACTTTGAGTCATCGGGACCCTGGTGGGGCTCCATCCCACTATGACATGCTGGTTAGTTTGGGTATTGAGCATGACGCCATATTTTCTATCGAAGACCTGGAAGCCGAATTGGTTTATTCCCCTGGAACAATGACCTATATTGCTGGCAGGGTGAGAGCTTATTATTTCTTCACTTACAACAGTAGCTTATCTTGATATGAAGGTTCTGCAGCACTCAGTCCGTCACTGGAACACAGGGGAACGTTATGTCATTGCTCATTTTATGAAGGATAAGGTACAAGATAGGGTAGGGGTTCCCAGGCCTGCATTTCCGCTTCAGACGGAATTTTTGCACTTATTGGGAACCGATGAGGGGGTCAAGCGGGCAAAGAAAAGATTGAGGCACGCAGTTGTGGGAGAGGATAATCTGGAAGGAATGAGTCAGGGGGTAAATAAAAGATTAAGGTCAAATTAGTCACTATTTTATCGGTCCCTTGGCTTGTCTACCTAGTGAACTTTGAGAATTTTTCACGATTTTCTGTCATTCATGTCATCTAAGAGAAAAACTCGTCTCAAGTCTAGGACTTTCTCCTACAAAGATAGAGGCCGACTTTCCCAAAGAAAGGACCCAGATGTTGTATATGTGACTCACAAAAAAACAGATGGAAAAAAAGGAAGTCTGTCTGGGTCGAGGCCTGTGTGGATAGTTCCTACGACATTTTACAACAGGAGACATCGGCATCTTGTAGTCCACAGAAAAGAACAAAATTTGATCTTCAAGAATTGGGAGGGTTTCCAGAGGACTTGGACGGGGGGCTTGGGGGAGATTTTACAAAATTTGTCAGACGGCAAACAAAAGTGCGTCCATCCAACAAGAGAGAAACAAACTGCTCACTAGGTTGAAACAAAGACTCAGAATAACTTCATTGAAGATTATCTTATGTTCCGTCAACTATACTTGGACATCATCCTGGAGTCTGAAAATATCATCAATGGAGGAACCTGCGAGTCTTGCCAAAGCACAGAAGGATTCTTCCGATGCTTGACTTGCAGTGGTGAGCATGGATGGTGCCGAGCATGTGTCCTCAAAGCCCACCAATCATTACCATTTCATAAGCTACAACAATGGAATGGAAAGTGCTTCACGGACGCATCGCTGTCAGAGCTTGGGTATATCTGGTATATGGGTCATGGAGGTCAGCCATGTCCTTGGTCTCAAGAAACCACGCATGATTGGGAAGATGTCCATGAGGATGTAGACTGGATTGAAAATAATCCTGGAGTTAAGACATTCACTGAACCAATTTCGACAACCACTCCCTTGATTATTATACATTCCACAGGAGTATTTATCCACAACATACGGTGGTGTCGTTGCCCTGGATCCTCAGTCCATCAACAGCATCTACATTTGCTCAAAGCACAATTGTTTCCTGCCAGTACATCTCGTCCTCGGACCGCCTTCACCTTTGATGTCCTGGACCATTTTCTCATTGATGCCCTTGAATGCAAGACGTCTGCTATGAGCTTCTTTCAAAAGCTTCGAAGGCTCACAAACAATGCTTTCCCTGACTCTGTCCCAGTCAGTAATTGTGTCCACAATTGTGTCTATTTTTATCACTGAACCATCAATTGGCAGGATCGATACCGTGAATTGATGAGGGCATCTCGACAATGGAGGGATTTAATGAATCGGAAACGATTTGGTTTTGGGCATGATACCGAGGTAAACCCAGGGAGTGGTGACCTGGCTCTGTTTTGTGCGGCTTGTCCGCAGCCTGGAATCAATATGCCGGTCAACTGGCAGGACCATTATGAAAGGTAAGCAATATAATTGTAGGGTCGTATAGGATTTGTATGGTGAGGCTGGCCGGATGCCTTCTACATGCACACCATATGGTCCGGCCGATATTGGCTGCCCAGCCTTAGTACATCATGTACCCCCATGCCGGCCGGCTCGTCGTTCATATCTCAATATTTTATGAAGTACCATTGACATTTTTTAAACAGCTGGCTAGTTATGCAGAGATATGTGGTGGATGGCAACTTCACGGCTCAACACATGAATATGAAACAACCACACCTTGATGTCACTCTATCGGATGGTCTAGGGTATATGGTAACAGACATTGATTACCAGGCTCATTTATCTTCAGCCAAGGAGACCAATGAGGTATGTTCAAGTAAGGGTTTTAATTTGTCTGCACCGTTTGACCAGAAATATTCCAGCGGTCCTCCTGCAGCAATCACCGTGCTGTTAATGCAGCAAACACAAATCGGAGTAATCTTCGAGCAACTGGAGTGGCTGCGACTGCTTGTGCACGTCATGGATGCTTTGTTCCTCACACCGTGGTGGATTTTCAGAAGGGTGAACGGTAGGTTCTATATTTTGTTCAACAAGTATATGCCTAAGCTCATGCACATTGCTAGTCATATGAATGTTGACTACTCAATCTGCAATGCTATCAACTATCATTCCGAGAATATTGAAACCTCATTGATCATCTATGATATAGGGTGTCAGTGGTGTATACATTTCAGAGATCGTATCAACAACTCCCCAGAATTATCACTCCCTGAAAAATGTCAGGTTCTGACAGGGGTTGGTAAATTCCATCTCAGTGCACACAAACTTCCCTGCTTCGCAAGATTTAGTCTTAACTTCATTGAAGGAGCAGGACAAGTCGACGGAGAAATTATGGAGACTCTTTGGGCACCTTTCAACAAAATATCACCCACTGCACGGTCAATGAGTCAATATCATCGACAGGAAATATTAGATGATCACATGAGGGACTCAAACTGGAAAAAATTGGTTGGAATTGGTGAGTGACCCTTTTAATATCATGGATATATAATTGAATATTTCTGTCAGTTAGGACGCTCTTAAAAAAGCATAAACGGGCTGTCCAGGGTATCAATGATACCAAGCTCCCTTTTGATGAGCTTACACATACTTTGGACCCTGTAAAAATTGCTATATGGGAAAAGGATGAGAAGATGGCAATGGAACTTCGGGGAGAACATCTTGACATTTATCAATTGAAGATCGACAAAGGTAAATCCCCCCTGTTTTTTCATCAAAACATATGACTAATCCAATTCTCAAGCCCCTACAATGGCCGAGATCCGATTAACATTAACGGAATCAGAGACTTCGGATATAGAAAGGCCCGGATCTATTCCTTGGATCATTCAAGGTATTAATCTAGAAGACTCCCAGTATGTTGTCTTCATATTTGATAAAGCAAAACTAAATAATCATATATTAGGGATGGATTACGGTCAGATGTTCGTCGGCTTCCATATGATGCCACAGCCACTCAGAAGGCTGCTCTTCAAGAGAAACGGCTGAAACTAGCTGTCCGAATTACCAAATTTCATGAGATTGCGGATCAAATGATGGAGGGAATAGAATTGGATTGGGGTACAGTCCATGTTGATGACCCTCGATTTTGCATGGCAGAAGCTGATGAACAAGCTTGGGAGGTTTCAGATGAAGACGATTCAGAATTGATTGATGAAGAAATTCCGGCAGAAGATATGGTCATCTGGATGCCGTCATCAATGACTCATGAACAGGCTAACGTGCTTGGTCTAGCCAAACTACGAGAAGAAGAATTAGCCTTGAGAAAAGGTCAAGCTAACGATTGCCTGGAAAAGATCCGATTGGCTCTTGGCCAGAAGGCTGTCATATATCGTCAATACTTTCGAAGTGCGAATTCTGTTTGGACTGGGACAAGGTCAAAGCAGGACGCTCAAAGGTGCAGCCTCAAAATCGAGAGGTTGGTTAGAAGCTATCAAAGGGCAAGATCTGCGATGGAAAGGCTTGGCATGGATCAACACGATCTGGAAAATATTTATCAAGAAATATTGCCGGAACAACTTACTGTCAATAAGGATGTCACTGAAGAGAATAGATTCGGACAAGGGTCTGACAAGCTGGCATGGTTTTGGAGGGTTGACGGTGCTCATAAGAGTCAACATCATGCTTGGATGGACGAATGTGAGGGCTGCTGTCTATCCAAAAAAATAAACTAACAGTTTCGTGTCAGTCTATAGGGTTAACTGGCTAAAAGCAAAGGCAAGGTGGAGGAGGTGGGAAGAAGAGCTGACATTAACAAGACATGAAATGAGGTGGACTATAAGTTGGTTTCATCATCAGAAGACCCAATGGCTTCGAAGGTCAATGGAGGCTATGAAGTCCGGTCATCAAGCCTATGGCCATAGACAGGTGCTGTTGTGGCAAATGTTTGCAGACGATGCAGAGGACAAGTTCAAGGATCATGTGTTGTAGTACAATAAACTTTAGCGTACCGATTTATGCTGGCCAATATAGCTCTATAGGATGTAGGATCCACCCGGCCGGGCAGTGTCTAAAGCTCTCTGGGCTGGCCAGTATTTAGTTGTAGGGCATAGACCCTACCCGGCCGGTCCATATCCATCTTGATAGCCTCATATTGACAATATCTTGTTTTTGCTGGCAATTTCGAGATGACGAAAGAGTTCGCGAGGACCTGTTATGGTAGGCCCTTGAGTAGACAGTGAAGGATGAGACTCTAGTAGGCTTCACTGACATATTAACTGTTAGCATTACAAGGGATAGTCACTTTGATTACAGGTTGGTTAGTTAGAGAGATACAACAATAATATGATGTACTGTCAGCCGGCCAGCCATGGCCTACGAGGCATAGACACAAGCTGGCCAGGAGTGAAAATAATCATGACAGCTGGCCAGGAGTGAAAATAATCATGACAGGCCGGCCAGCCATGGCCCTACGAGGCATAGACATAAGCTGGCCAGGAGTTAAAATAATAATCACTGACCGGCCAGCCATGGCCCTACGAGGCATAGACACACGCTGGCCAGGAGTGAAAATAATCATGACAGGCCGGCCAGCCATGGCCCTACGAGGCATAGACACAAGCTGGCCTGCAGTTATTATATTCATCTCTAGTCTGGCTAGCCATGGTCCTACATATATAATAAGCAGGGTTATTAGGCATAGCTACCAAGCTGGCCAGGAGTTAAAATAATCATGACTGGCCGGCCAGCCATGGCCCTACGAGGCATAGATACAAGCTGGCCAGGAGTTATAATAATCATCCTAGACCGGCCAGCCATGGCCCTACGAGGCATAGATACAAGCTGGCCAGGAGTGAACACATTCATCACAGACCGGCCAGCCATGATCCTACATACTTTGCAGTCATGTAAGGCTAGCTACCACAATTTTGATTATAATAAGCTAATGTTGATATATTCGAACAGGCTAGCCATGGATTTGAATGATGTAGATACTAGCTGGCCGATACCTCCGGCCGGTGGCTGGCTGGCCATGATTCTACGAGGTTTTTGCATGTCCGGAGCCATGGTTCTACATGAAAAATGACTGAAGGGTCTGAATATTCCATAACTGCACGAACAGCCTTCACTACATGCGTCTTCCCAGTGCCACCAGGACCCGTCATTAGCATCGTGAGGTGATCGGCATCATCACTGCATCTGTCCACATGTCTCTTTACGAAAAAATCTGCAATAATCTGGAAAGCTACCCATTGCTGCTGGTTAAGGCTATGTTCAGCTCCGATTTTTTTAATCACTTCGTCGGACGAAAGCTCAGGTGTTGTGACATTATCAAGCGCAGGAGTCTCGGTATTCTGACATGAAACTAGCTTCGTCTCAGCATCATGAAATGCTCTCTGTCCAGATTCAGTGATGGCCACATACGACTGCCCATTCTGTTCATTCGGATTCAGAATATTGCGACGAGATTCATCAGGAAAACATGGGTGGGCTTATTGTGCCTTTTTCGACTTAGAGTACAACATAAGGCAGTAAAGGAGCTCAAGGGATTTAAGCTAATTATCACTCTCTGAATTAAGGAACATAATGAATATAAGGACAAGTAAGGAGACATAAGCAAAAATTTATTTGCAAGCAGGTGAATTGAAAATTTTTCGAAGAAAATCAAAGTTGTAACCCTTGTCAAGGGTGGTCTATCCATAGTCTCATGACATTTTTTGGTTAAGATCTCGGTGAGTTATAAGCAAAATACTAGAAAGTGGTGTGTTCAAGAAAGTTCAGGCACACACTCAACACACTCGAAATTTATTCTAAGTCAAATAAATATGGTATATATATCAATTGCTGCCTACAAATGTACAAGGTAATGTGGTCTACCGGTAAAGATGCTTGACAGTTTGAGCATTGATCATGTGATCTCAGCTCGGTCAGCTGGATGGTCGAGAGTTCAAACCAGCTCCATGGTAGAAAATAAAGTGTACTTTTTGACATTCCTTTGACTGTCTTAATTGCACCACTGGCCTTATTTTAAGGAAAAAATAAGGAAAATAATCTACTGAATCTCCTTAATTTGAGTAATGAAAGTTTCAAGTTTAAGTTGCGATAAGACAAATAAGTCACTTTAAGGATGATTTAAGTCACATTAAGTCCACCTAGGTTTTCCTGATGTTCTGCAATGGTCGTCTCTTGATTCTTGATCTCAGATTTCCAAGACTTCAAGAGGGTATGTATCTCCAGCTCTGGAATGGTGCCATCGAGGGATAGGGCTGGATCCTGTGAAGCTGAAGCAACGCGAGATGATGCTTCAAACCACCGTGCCTGTTTAAGCAACAAAATGAATAGATCACTATGAAAGTTCTCCTGAGCGCGAGAATTTGAAGATATGTCGGCGCAAATGATATCTGACTCATCCAATGACACGGCATTAACAACATCCTTACTGTCAGCAGTCAGTTGAGACTGTCTTCGCAAGCGGTCGGCATCTCGTTGATCTTCACATTCGTGCACAGCCTCCCAATTGCTCATCACCTCCTTTGCTCGATCCGAAAATTGATATGCTTTGAATACATCTTCTATATTGTCATCGGCGGACAGCAGCGGAGATGTGATACTGAAAGGTCGAAAGTGAGCCAATGCAAACCACGCCCAAGCCTTTACGTTGTTTGGACGGGGAATAGAGATACCCACAACTCTCGGCACAAATTCAACGTTACCATCACCATGCTCATCTGTATGCTCGACCAGTTCATGCGTGTCCGACAAGGGGTGACCATCCTTTAATTTGTACCGTCGCAGAACCCCAAGACGTGTTTCAAATGTACTCTTTAGCCGTCGGCTCTTTGCTTTGGTTTCAATTCGAATACATCGGGTGAAATCATAGAATGTCATATCAGTTAGTGCATCGTCTCGATAGATGTAATGATGCACCTGATTTGTCTCTGCAATATCACCATTATGATCAGTAGTAATCCGTATCTGCAATTGTTCGATCGTGTCCGAGTCATCATCACCGAACTCGTCAGCCATTGAAGGACCATCTTGAACCGCAATATGTTTTTTTACATGGGCCAACAGCAATGAAGACATCATAGGAACCGAACGATGAGAAGGAATGCCGTCACCAAATCCACGAATGTAGCGCGCAGCTTGTTGAGCATGAATCTGTTGTTGTCCACCAAACTGACTCAGACATTTGTGAAGCAATGTTTTAGCGCTGTCCAGAACAGTTTTCTCACCAATATCATTGGGCAGACTGGCAACAACTCTTGACAGAAGAGAGAGCATCTCGTATGTCTTGACATCCATTTTTGTAATGTAGTCCGAAATGTAAAACATTGCAGCCTTTGCTCCCTTTCCGGACAGTATGCACTTTAAATCGTGGTTATGTCTGCAAAAAACAAGGAGGTATGGATTGAAGTAGTTCACCATTGAATCACGACAGACAAAAATGATTGCATTATTATCAGGATCAAAATGCGAGGCTTCGACAATCTCATGAGGGAAAAGGAACCTGCATTGTTTGTCATTTCCATATTTATGACACACAGCTCGACACTGATGACGCTGCAAGACCTCACCACATTTCTTGATCTCCGTCGCAAACACGTTGGTACCCCATTCGTCAAGTATTTCATTTGCTGTCTTTGCGTCGCCGCTCAACACGGGGGGCGGCATAGGGGGGCGTTCTACACGAGGATTGTACTTCGGTTCCATGATAACTTCAACGTCGGGCAGATGATGGTGAATGATGTCGTCAAAAAAGGCAAAAAACTTCTTTTGATACATTGCGTCTTGCAACCGGCAGTGGATGTCCGAGGGGTTCATTCCACCATCAAGCCAGATGAGAAAATGACCATGTAAGCATCCACGTTCCGTATACTCAGATGAGCCGTAAAATGCACGAACCCGTCCAAAGAGACCACCACTAGGTGAAGATGAACGCGTCTGAAAATTCCAGCCAAGAAGGTATTCAAAACAAGACTCGAATGAGAACTCGTAGAAATCTGCTGCCGCTACAGGGTCATGGGCAAGACGGATCGCACGTTCGCGCGCAGAAACAAGCTGAGGGAACCTTTGGGACAAGTCAACAGTACTGTCGCCATACATCACCTGAAAGATCGGACTATGAGCAGGACTCGGGTTAAAGGTAAAAAACAGATGAGGCAATCCAAAGTAGCTGAAATAACTACGAATCTCATTTCGGACATATATCTTCGAGGCTTGAGAACCTGGGATGCGAGCCGCGATCGTGTTTACCTGCTTCAAAAGGTTGAGTGCATTTTTTTCAGCAGGCGCTAGATCAGAGAACTTATGTTCATGCTCAAGCTTTGTTGCAAGACTGTCCAGAATTGCGGGTGAGATCTGAGTAAGGTTCCGAGCTATATGATGGAAGTGCGAATGACGAACCATAAAGGATGTTTTGAGATGTGCTGTGCGGCGTTGTATCATGTTCAACACCACAAACATAAAAGAGTGATGGTAACGAAATGAGCGATCTGCGATATTCAAATAATACTGAGCTTGCTGCTGGAACGAAATGCTCACGGGCCGAGAGTTATCTTCAAAACCTCCAATTCCAAACGGAAAAAGAGTAGGATATGTACCTGGTATGAGATCAGGATTCTTGTATTCATTAACTGGATTAAGTCCTCGATGCACAACAAGGTCAGGCAGCAAAGTATTCTCTGAAAACAAGTTTTTGATAGCAGCAGCCACGAATGTTCGTCCACTAATATTGTCACATTCCGGATCTGATACGCCCATTTTCTCAAGCATAGTTATACCAGACCCGTCATCACTCTCAGGAGGACCGTCTGACAAAAGTTCCGCAGGATGCTCTTGGAAACCAGCTGTCTCCTCTTCAAACACTCTTTTGACATTAAGCTCATGGTTCTCGATCACACGCTCAGACAAGCCAGGAATGACATCGTCAGTAGGATAAAGCTCAAGAATTTCTCGTTCCATATGTATGTCAGTATACAAACGATTGTGATGCTTTAACCACACAAGGAATGCCCAGATTTTATTCTTACGCACTCGGAACATGGGACCTAAATGATCAGGCTTGAATTTTCCGGGTCCAACGAAAACAATACTGAGAAGCCCATTGACATCGGCAGGAGTTCGAGGCAACACAGATGCTGTAGATACGATGTTCATCTCATGCGCACATACATTGCCATGAAATACCCGTGGTTGCGCTGGATCCGACGACTGAAACAATCGTGCTACATGGGCAGTTGTACTGTATATCGCACAAATTTTCTCCTCAACCCAGGTGAGGTCTCGGAAATATTCTGGAAGTTCACCACGGTAGAGGCCATTTGCAAGTGCCAGTCGAGGCACCTTTTTCTTAGATAGCATTGCAAAACAATCAGGACACACATTCATCGTGGTCAACTGAGAAGAGTCGTCGATGACCCCTGCTTTATCGAGCATCAAACCATTAAGAGCGTCATTCTTGAAGGTAAACGATGCAGATACGCACTGCACAATACACCGTCTGATTATAAAGGGGTCGGTCAATCGGAGGACCTCTAGAGACATCCGCAAAGGTACATCAGCATCAGCATCAGCTGGAATGACAACCACTTTCGAACCACGTAGCCTTTGAGAGCAGATTGCACAAACAGGGGGTTCGATCCACTTCGAAGCATCATAATAGCGACGTAAGCAATCCAACACAACATCACTTGAGACTGCGACTGGCCAATCGCGCCGACGGACAATATCAAGGTTGTGTTTATCGAGTGCCGCTTGCATTTTCCGATCTTTTCTGACCATCTTCATGCGTTCGCTAGTGGAAGCTCGAGTGATCTGACGAGTGAGATGTTCTACCACCACAGCACCATACTCTACAGATAGTATCTGTGCAATGTAATGTTCATCAGTCCGGTCCAAAGGCAGAGTAAAAGGAAAGTAACAAAGCAGGATATCACACACCGTACTTGGGCCGATACATTGCAAAAAGAGGGCACGATCTCGTATATGACAGGCAAGACCATTACACATTTTTGCACGCGATCGATTGTTAATGGCAGGACGCCCTTTCACAGGCAGACCACGAATACATTCTGAAAGCACATCAACAGTAAGATTACTAAGGTTGTGAACTAGATCTTGAAGCGGAAGCACAGACCAGCTGATTTTTGGCACCTTAATGACACCAGCGGCATAAATTTGCGGCGGCGGCCGGCAGAGTGCATGGAAAACCTCATCTCCATATAAATTGTTGAAATATGTTGCCAACAGAGGCAAGAGTGGCGTAGTACCTTGTGGATGTATGGTGGCACCCGAGAGTATCGCTGGCAGCTGGTTCTGGTCTGATCGGAGTAATATCGTCCTAGTCAACATGAAATGTGTTAGCACTGCATGCAAGCGACTTTTTTTTGATCTCTCCCTGGGTAAAGAGAGCCGACACACCAAGAGGCGTGCGATGGAAAGAAGCAAAACACTAACACACAAATTCCGCAGAGGGGGGGGGGAGGGGCCCCACGTGATAAAAATTTCCTTATTCAGTTTAATTTTTACAAAATGGGTACAGACACGATCGAACAATGATCGAGACATAATGTTGGCATTTGAGGGACCCAGAAAACCGCTGAAGCTATGAAGGGAGGCATGAAAGCTAGCGTAGACACAGCAAAAACATAGCAAATGAGTAGCAAAAGCAGAGACAACTGATCTAAGACTGATGACAATGAGTAGCAAAAAAAACGAGTGTCAAAATTGAATTGCGCAATCAGTGACGAGCTCTCTTCGTCAATGAGGCAGCAGACGTGAATGTCTGACCAGTAGTAGACTTCCGTTTTTGATTGCGGTAGGACGAGGAAGGCTGATTCTCTTTGTCGAGAATGAATGTGAATGTAGGTCGAGCAGGAACACCTGCCTTTTTCTCTTCAGCGGGAGTGAGAGCAAGCGCATCATACATATCACGGGGAAGGGGAGCTCCAACTGGCTTGCCTGGATGTGCGTACTCTGGGTGCTGCTGGTCCAAGTGAGTCTCCAGGTTGTAACGCCAGATGGCAGGACGCCAGTCAGTGTCTCGACCCTGATGGACGCATAACTTGCATACAATTGGGACATTGCGACATGGACGAGTGCCGGACCCTTTGATAGCACTCCCATATTGAAACGACTCTTTGCGGGGACATTTCGTCTCCCATCGCACACCACGTGTGTCCTTCAATGATGGTGTGCAGTCCGGATTGTTAGACTCGCCACAGAATCCACAAGGCAAGGAACCATTGATTGGAGTGATGACATTGTCGGCGATGCCGCGAGCAGCACGGAGAATATGGATGCCCATGTGTGAACGAAGGTCCTTCGTCTGATCACCACACAGTGGACATGCACTTGCCACAGCTTGGCCACGTCCTGACATAGTTAGAATCTCCGTCCCTGCAGCGCAAACGAGGGCATCTGAACCTGCAAGCAAAATTAGTAAGCACCATAGCCAACACTGGTGACTCACCAATATATGTCTTGTACGGAAAGCCAGAGTTTTCGCTTGCAAGTGAAGTGATAGAATTAATCGGCATCTTCGACTCCACAACCTTCATCCATAACAATGCCACAGCAGCCTGCAACGCTTCATCGGCAACTGCCCATGTTGATCCCTTCGAGTTGACCTCGTGCATCTGCTCTGGTGAGAGGTGGTCTTGTGCATCCACAACACGAGGGTTTATGAGTTCGAGGAGGTGTCCGGGGATGGATATAGTGACCACCTTTTGGGTACGCATGCTCGTCCCTGGAACAATGGAAGCGGTCTTCAGGTAGGAGCCAGTCCAAACCCAAAGGACATCAGGCTCAGATGTTTGCGAAGGTACCAGAGTAAGAATCTCCCCCATCACCTTCACATTACCTCGTGGAGACGTTAGAGTAGCAGTCTTGATTCGTGTGCGAGCAGTGCCGTTTTCTGAGATAGAAGTTGCTCGAACGAGGGCAAGGGACAATACTTTGTTCGTCGTTCGGATGAGAGTAAGGAATAAGTCTCCCGTGAGGAACTGATCACCGTGAAGCACATGGTTGGTTTCGACATCATCGAACCTCTTGTTGACAGACGAGAACCCACGTACACGAAAGAGTCGAGCTTGTGATTTGGGAGTGAAGTTTGGAGTAATGATGAGCCGGCAGACACTTTGCTTGTGTACCCACTTCTTGTCGCACCAAATGAAATCTGTGCTGCGAATCCCAGGACCACTTGGTGGCGCTGTCGGTGAGGGTTCAGCGTGATCAAGTTTCACGTGCATAGTCTCGGGTGTATCGTTGAGAATCTCCTCAAATTCAAGTGCAAGTTCATCTTCTTCATCATGTTCTACAGGGTCGTGCTAAGGTGGGGGCTCAGCTCAACGAAAATTTAAGACTGTAACAATACTTACCTGCGGGTCTGAGATCTCGTTGTCCTGGATAGTGGTTGGTGTAGTTGGTGTCAGGAGCGCTATCAGCGACCGATCTTCATCCCCTTCATCTTCGTCAACACTCGGATACCTTCCCTCACCAAAAACACACTGCAAATCAATCCCCGATCCAGGGAAGAAATATGAATCAAAGTCGTAGGTTGAAACGGGCATCTGCGTAAGTCGTAGAATGTCGATAGCCTCATGTCGACCCTGCTCCCAAGCGCTCTGGAGGTCACAGTTGCCGGAGATGATGTCACCAACCCACATTGAACGTCCGATATGATCAACTGACTCTGAACGCGTGAGGTTAAGGCGACGATGGCCATGTGCAATATCCGGGTTACGAGAATACACTCCACCAATGTCACGAGCAGCACCGAGCCGGTCAAGTGACTGCTTGTAATTAATAGCGCTGTTGTGTCCACCGCACATACGAAGATAAGCAAAGCATAGCTCGATAGCATCATCGCCAACATCAAGGAGGGAGAACGGTGCTTGAGGGTCGAGCTTTTGTTGCTTTTTGATACAGAACACAACATTCTTGAAAAGTGTTTGAGTGTCATAATAGAGTTGGTTTGGCATAAGCGAGCGTCGTTGGTCCCGGAAGCAAGCATAAAGGAGATGGGCACAGCAGCTAATGGAAATGACTTGTTGAGTGAGCGAAAGTGTAATGTCGATAAACGGTCTGAGCAGGCTGTGGAGAATACGTGATAGAATTCGGATTGCATCAAAATCAGCTATGATGTCGACATTGGTATCAATGCCGGGCTGTGTCAGATTGACATCACCAAGCGCAATAACAGCATTCATGAGTTCCACCGCACGAGGTACATCCTGTGGGTCGTCTGGGTATAGAAGTTTGAGTGCGCAGGCTTCATCGATTCCGTCAACCCATAACAGGTACCGTTCGAGCATTGTTGAATTAATAGCGCGTCCATTATTAAGACGCATCCCAGCACGGGAACGAATTAGAGTGCTGAAGCCTACAGCAGATTAGAAACATACGAGAACACATTAACAAAGGCACCTACGCTTGAAGACATGCTTGTAGTCGAAATCAAGCGTAATTTCATATGGGCCAGTGAGCAAATTGAGACCTGGGAGATTACTGAGGGTCCCATAAAGTGGCGATGTTAATGGAAGAGGCGTCTGGAGGAATGTGCGATGTCCAGCTTTCCTCCGAGTTGCGTCACCATCCGTTGCAAAAGACCAGATAGGTCCTATCTCCTTGTCGGCTCCGCTTGCGTACCAAGAGTTGAAGGATGTGTTGAAAATAAACTCCATGTCGCTAGCATCTTCTGATTTGCAGGTTGGTGCTGCGAGTATGGGATAAAGGCCATCTTCGCCGAAAACATGAGCGCCAACTAGTGTAATCTCTTTGCCTAAATGAACCCTTCCAGCCTTCAGTGCATCGGCGATATTGAGTGCAGAACGATAGTTGTTGAGTGTCACATCTACACAACTGGAGTGCGTCCAGCATAGCCCCCCAATGCTGTTAGACTGTGGTAAATATACGGCTGCTTCCTCGAGTGCAGTCTCGTCAACAAGGAGGCTGACACCACGAAGTGTGGTGATTCCAGCTGTAGCGCGTGGTACTAATGCAACGGAGGTGATGTTTTGTTGAATAACGTCCTGCGTGATACGTCCAACAGTGGGCACAATCTTAACAAATGAAGTGTGACGATACAATGTCCGAAGTGACGGAATAGAGAGACGTTGGTTGAGGGAGTATAAGAGACTCTGACCTCCAAGTCGAAGGATGAGAAGGGACAGATCAAGAGCCTCTTGTGAATGTCCTCGTGGCCGATACCCACGTTCAAGGGCTTCCTCAATCTTGCGAAGTATAGCGCTAATGCTGGCACCATTCCTAAGTGCCGTCTGAAGAAGGTTCCATAGCCATGGCACATCGGACTGCGCTAGCGCCATGACTAGGGATGTGTGGTCTTCCAATTCGGACAGAAGGCGTCTAATCTTGCGGTTATCATTTAGTCCCTTCATAAGTTGTGTCAATACAATCTACGTCAATACAAAGACCTGAAACATACCCGTAATTTAAGAGCGTTCATAGTTTGATCACGCTCGTGTATCACTTCAACGAGTTGAAGGGGAGTAAGAAGTCCATGTCGCGTATGTGGTCTATGGACTCTTGCATTATCCGCAAGTGCTTTGAGCTTCGGCTCAAGATGTGCACAGAAATCACATGGCCCAGCATCATTGCCTGCCTTTTGAGTGCAATCGAACGAACGAGCAAGCGTGTTGCGAGAGATGACCTCGATATCGAATGAGAGCTTATCTGGGCCTTCTGCGAGACGTAGCCAAGGCAAGTTTGCATGCGTGGGTGTGCCGACAGGGTTTGGCCAGTTAACAATCTTGAAACCTGGACACTGTAATGGCGTGATGATGGTGGTACTATCCGTCGACATATCACTAGTAGGAGGAGAATTGCTGAAGTATATTGTATTAAGCACTAACAATTGAAATATAATATGTGACTCACTGGGACACCAGTCCAGAGTTAACAAAAGCAGCTGCAAGCGTCAAGCGTGATTCCTTAACAGTGTTGCGAACCTTTGATTTTTCGCGACAAGCGCCATAGTGTTGTTCTAAAGGCATGAACTGACCACGAGTTGAGAGTTTCACATAGCTTCGAATACCAGACTTGATCCAGCAGCCACAAGGACACCGTAGCTCCCAGACTTTGCGTCATTGACTCAAAATTCCAGCTCGTTATGCTGATAGAGAGTCAGAAAGGAAGTACTGGTAGCCTCTGGTGATGAGTCGTTCTTTTTCGGCTGGCTGTAAAACAGGTGGTGGACTTCAGGCGGATATTAATGTCGGATCATCAAAATCGATCTGATACGCAGTATGAAGCGTTGTGCCAGGCTTCTGAGAATGGTTTACATCATCCGAGTCATTAAAGCCATGTGTTGATGGATCGGTCATCAAGGTCTGGGCATTGTACATGAAATTAAAGTGAGAATTGTCTGGCATAGTGGTATCAATGTTCTGGTATCATAAACTAATGCAAGAAGGTATGGTAGGAGGACGAAAGGAAGAGAGAGACATGGACGAGACAAGGACGCGTTCATTGTGATCACTTAGTAGATTTTTGCGTCATAGCTCAAAATGGAAATATACGATTTCACTCATTGCAGCTCTCAGACGCGACTTCGCAGTGATAGTGTACATTTTTGCTAATATAAGTATGTAGCACTATTCTAAAGGTCGTTTGAATAAAATTTTCCGCTGATGAACTGTTATTTCAAGATGTTTTGCGACCACTGTGCAAAGTTCGAGCGTCAACTGCAAATTTCGCCAAAGTGGCTGAGATCGGGACCCTGGACACCAGTTTGGGGGGGAGGTACGAAAGGAGTGCGTGTTCGGGATTTGCCGAACGCACGCCTCTTGCGACACACACAGTCAAGAAGAACTTTATCAATAAGAGGTGACAAATTCACCTCTACAATACTGTCACTGTAGTACATCCATCTAGGAAAGTCACGTATTCTAGAGTTCAGACAAGCATCAACTGTCAGTAAGCCACTCGAAGCAAGCTTGCGAAAGACTGTACAATGGCGGTAACCAGCCTCTGTAAATTCACCGGGAGACACTGATAATGTAGCATCTCGCCAATACACAGTAATACTAACACCATCATACGAGATGCATCCATCAAAGCCGGTTGAATCACAAGTTTGACAAGACAACGAGTGCGAGGTAAGAGAGTTTTTGAACCACATGCAAAAATTTTCGGGAGTTTCATAAGATACGAGATGATATTGAGGATAGTAGAGTGCATCATAATAATGAGGATAGTCTCGAACGGCATGGAGCTCGTTCTCAGGAGGGCAGTGGTTTTCATTCAAGACACGAGCCGAACGACAAGGCAACTTTTGAATGAAAACCCTGAAGGATCCAGCATCAATCACAGACCAGGGAAGATAACGGAAAAATTTACACTTACATGTGGTACAATATTGCGGACACGGAATAACGAGAGATATTCAGATTACACTGTTGTATAGTGATAACAGAAGAATGAGAGTGTCGATCGAGCGACAAGCTTCAATCAAGCTTCAAGTCGGACTCTCAACTTTGGTTCTGGAGTTCGGAGTGTCCCATCAGGCGTCTCACGTGATTCAAATTCACACGAGTCCATTTGTAGGGAATTGAACGTTTCTGTCCGACAGAACCCTCTCCACTGACGTGGAGTCGGGGATTACCCTGCCTAGTCCCTTTCCCGTTCTTAACCTCTTCGTTCGTAAGATGCCTCCCATGGCAGCTTCTTCCAAAGTGACAGAAGAAAGTTTGCGTCTGTCCAGTCTCTTTGCATATGACGCACTCCCGAATCACCAGGACCTTGACTCGATGATATCTAATGCGAAGTTCATTGCTGGTACTGGAGCCGATTTCTATGACCGTAGTCTCACGAGTCGCAAATATGCCCTTGTTGGAGTGGCATGCTCAAGTATTTTCAGCTGCTTGTGCATTGTTGCAGGAATTGTCACTTTAGCCAATAACGGAGTCATGGGAGTGACCGTGATCAACATGGCCTCCGTGGATTCTGGTGTTAATCTGAACCTGCAGGAGGAGACATGGGCCCTGGCATTTAACTTGATCGTCACGTTATGCACCGAGTCCACAGGCTTCGTACACAACATCCCATTGCGCTCTGCGCTAGCCTCAGAGTCTCGGCTTCGTTTCAACACCAATCTGCGCCTTCTGACCGCAGCTCGTGGATGGTATAACCCTAATGGCGCCTTGCTTAACGGTATCTCGGCTGTTCTCCTCATCATATCATACAGCTCGACGTCACTCCTCGTAAGTTTGGACTATCAAATGACAAATGAGGGTATTGCTTTCGCAGGGCTACCTCTCTTCATTTTGGGTGTCGCACTCCTCCTCCAGGTGATGATCGCATTGTCAGGGATGCGAGCTGTCAAAATTTTGACATGGAGCTCCTCACCTTTCGACTTGACCGCCGCATTGGTCCACCACACGCAATTGACCCCTGCTACTTTCCGGTGCATGCGTTGTGTGTCTGCCTTGGAAGCAGATGGAAATCCAGCAAGGCCATCAGAGACACAGCCCTCTGCGTGGCATGCTCACCCTAGCATCCGGAAAGTTGTCATTTCTCTTTGGGGGATCGTTGCAGCGTGCGCTGGATGGGCTGCACTCGTCATGTATATCTGGAGCAAGTATGGCATCAAGGATAACATGTCCAGCGATGCGCTGACCACACAAACGTGGTCGTTCTTCAACACGCAGATGTCGACAGCCAATTTCATTATGTATAGTATGCCGGACATCGGCGACATTTGGTCGTGGATTCTGGTCTTTGTCAATGTGGCAGTTGTCCAAGGGCCGTTGACACTTGGGCTGCATTGCTCGGAGCTCATTGCAAATGTCATTCGAGATGAAAGACAGTGGAGATGCGCTGCCGGAAGGAAAGGACTTAGAACGGCAACGAACCCGGTGAAGTCGATATTCACTCATCCGATATGTCTCGTACTTTTTATTGCGAAGCCTTTCCTGCGTGAGTCATTCACACCTAGTTTTCCTTATTGGTGTTATTGAACACCATCATTGGCGAGCGCAGACTGGATGTTCGGGCTCTCGTTCGTCATATTTAACACCGCCTCTGACGGGCAAATAACACCATTGTGGATAGGCATGTTGACTGCCCAGGTTCGCACTTATTGCCCATGTAAAATTGTTGCAACATCTTCACACCCTCGTGCAGATCTGGAACTTATGTATTGCATTGTTTATATTTGCCTCTTTCTTTACTATCGTCGCACTGCGCCGACCGCACGGTCCCCAGCCAGCAGCATATGGCCACGTCCAGACGCTCGCCAACCTCGTGGACGAGTGGTCACCTGTGATGTGGTGGGGACACAAAGAGGACGGAATTCCGTACTGTCATGCTGGTAGGGTACTTGTGTGCTGACGATACTGCTGCTTTGACACTTTTACAAAAGGACAAGCGATCACCCGCTCCCGGATGTGAAAATGGACTGCGTTTATGCTGGTTCCGGTGCTGGGTCTCTGGCACTCCTTTCGTGAGAGGTACCTGCTTTACTTTTTTTAAAAGGAATTGTCTTGATTTTCATGTTCAAACAGAGGAGCTATATACTCGTCAGGCTGACGATGTACCATCGATACACACAACCCGTCGATCGAGACATGTACAATTTTATGCTGTTTGCTGCGCTGCAGGTAGTTCGTCTTATTCCTATACCTTTCATGTAACTTCAACGGAGACACGTACGTTCAATTCGACCTTTCGAAAATCGAAAATCGCTGAATCGTTTTGATTTTGGTCGACGACGAGCTGTATAGTCATATTTTACTAGTAGTAGATAGTCTGTTCTGTCTTGAAGTGAGCACTGCAACCTTATGTGCCAGCAGAAACTCTCGGACTCTTGCTAGCATCCCCGCTCTAAACTGCCTTGACTCGCCACTCCGCCACTGAGGTGAAACGAAAGCTTCTTGATCAAAAACCATTGTCTCCGACTCTCTGAGCTGTCATGATACCGTTAGTGCTTTCCAGAAGTTTCCAAGAATCCGAAGAAGGTCCTAGTACATAGCACACGACGTCTCGAACCAGGGTACTACCATGTCTAAAACAATACTGCGGCATATATATTATCGATCTACATCAATCTTTTACTGATTCAACGTACTACGTACGCGATTTCAAGCCGATAATCCACAAAGGCAGCTAATACAAACCGCTGATTATATTGATGTGTTGATCGAATTGAACAAATCTTTCTACGTAGTAGTGCCACACTTCAGCGCTGCAGCTCACGTCGTTTGCCACCTGGCCTGAACCTTGCAGCCTGCGCTTCCACGGATCTGATCAATTAGTATTGCTGAATCAAAGGTCATCGTCCCGGTCATTGACAATTACCCCTAACGAAATGATGGTGCGCTCAAACCCATAATATTTCCTGGGGTATGTAAGCTTGACGGACACAGCTGAATAGATCATGTCTCCAAGGGCTGGGGGGACTCGAATAAAATTTACATACATGTGTTTGGTCAATAGAAGGCATAACTTATAGTAACACTGTTATGTCGCGGAGTAGAAAGGGACCTCGAGGCCTCAAAAGGCCGCATCACTGATTCAGATACCATACCCTTTATCATCTTGAACCACCATGTCGTCGAACGATCCTGTCCCAATAAAAGCTATCTGGCCAGACTACCGAAATGTTAATACGCTTAAAATGACATTGCCAGGCTCGGAAAACACAGTGGCGATGGCCGTGGGAACATTAGGGTCCCGAGTGGCCCAACACGTCAGCCTCCGTTCTCTGGGATTGACCTTAAACGACAAGCCGAGACACTTTCCAAGTAAGCCTTCCGCCCATCTTCATTTGCTGCAGGGGTTGACTCATTGCTTGGCACTGCCCTTAAAGACGTTAAAGTTTCAGATATGCTCCGCGACTGCCCTCCCAGTGGTCTCACTGTTGTATTCGCTCCTGAGCCCCCTACGCAGCAACAATTGATGAATCATTTGACCCATTATGTACTGGCAACACAGTCATCTGTGGAACCGAATACAATATCGATGGCCAGTTCTTCATCAACGGCCAATTCGCCTCAGGTGACTATGGACAGCCAGCTCAAGGAGATGCTGGCCTCGATGCAGAAGGAGATGCAGGCCTCGATGCAGAAGCAGGCCTTGATGCAGAAGGAGATGCAGGAGATTCGGGGAAAGAATGAGAAGGAGATGCAGGAGTTTCGGGCAAAGCATGAGAAGGTTATCGCCGTCAACGACATTACTGCCAAGGAGATCAAGACCGTTCGCATTGAGAACGAGAGCATGCGCGATGAGATTGGGACCATGCGCAAGGAGAACAAGAGGATTCTCAGCCAGAACGAGAGGATTCTTAACGAGAACGAGAGGATTCTCAACGAGAACGAGAGCCTTCACCTTGACAACGAGCGCATAGATAGTGAACTCGCCAGCGTTCGCAAGGATCTAAACGCGGCGAGAATCCAGCACACCGAGGACGTTGAAGCACTGAGAATAGTAAGTTATCTTTCTTTTTCTGATTACCAACCTGACAACAACCTTTCCAGCTGACTCTGTCGCTAATCCCCTTACATCTTCGCGTCCTACTCGACCGAGCACGCGGAAAGATTCTGGAACACCTCGGCCACGAGTCCTGGGAAGGCCTTCGCTCTACCTGCACTGTTTCTCAACTTGCAGATGATATCTTCGATAAGCTCAAAAAGAAGGGTGTATCACACACCCCACCACACCAGGCCATCGATTTCTTATGTTCATATAATAACATCAGGCGGGCGGGAAATACAGCTGCTCACACCGCAAAGGAGGAGGAGGTCAGGCATGCCGTCCTAACCCAGCCGTTGGAGTCCCGTGATCGAGAATACCTGGAGAATTTGTTTACATTTGCGTACGAAGGGAAGCAGCTTTAGGAGGAACATTGACATGGCATTTACTATACCACCAACATTTTGTACTACACGGCTTTAATTCACATTGCATACCCGTCACGAAAGAGAAAGTCCTTGACCCGATCCTTGAGCGGCCGCAACACCGTGGGCCGGAATCCTCTCGTAAGTTACCTTCAGTATCTGTTCTCATATTGTTTCGCTCTCCTTTCATCAGTGGCGCTGCACCTCCAATTGCAACTATCAGTTCTGTCTCGTTCTCCGAGTAGATGCTTTAGTTCACTGCAGCGCCCTCTAAGTAAGCTCCACAATTCTACAGAGCGCCACGTTTTTTCCAGGTGCCAGCTTGTGTTTCGACTCTCCAGCCACAGTGGTGAAAAGTTGGATTGTATAAAATGCACGACACAATAGCTTGGCAGACTGTAGCATTCTGTGATTGACGTTAATATTTGATGCTCGACGGGCTGTACAACGGAATTCGCGTGCCCTCGGCTCTCCAATTGGAAACTGTCGTCCTCGGCAGCACCCCACTCTCTTTCTTTCTTAGTCGCGCACGAAAACCTATCTGCAACAGCAGTGCAACTCAGATCTGGAACTTATGTATTGCATTGTTTATATTTGCCTCTTTCTTCACTTTCGTCGCACTGCGCCGACCGCGCGGTCCCCAGCCAGCTGCATATGGCCACGTCCAGACGCTCGCCAACCTCGTGGACGAGTGGTCACCTGTGATGTGGTGGGGACACAAGGAAGACGGAATTCCGTACTGTCATGCTGGTAGGGTACTTACATGCTCATGACGATTCTGCATTGACACTTTTGAAAAGGGACAAGCGATCATCCGCTCCCAGATGTGAAAATGGACTGCGTGTATGCTGGTTCCGGTGCTGGGTCTCCCATGGCACTCCTTTCATGAGAGGTACTTGCTTTACTTTTTTAGAATGGAACTGTTTTGATTTTTATGTTCAAAACAGAGGAGCTATATACACGTCAGGCTGACGATGTACCATCGATACACACAACTGTAAGCATGCACTTACCATTTGCATGTGATTGACGCGTCGACGTTGATTGGGCACCGCGTCATAATTGTCTGTGTTTGGCTACTAACATCTGTGCCCTATATATATCGCGCCGCTGATGTATCTAGATCTTATCTCTTACCGTACCCCGAATCCCATACGCTCTTCCACGTAACTGTTGTCTGATCATCCGCTAGTGTTGACCGTCTACTGTGACGGCCTTCCAACAACCCGTCGATCGAGACATGTACAATTTTTATGCTGTTTGCTGCACTGCAGGTAGTTCGTCTTATTCCTATACCTTTCATGTAACTTCAACGGAGACGCGTACGTTCAGTTCGACCTTTGTAAAAACGAAAATCGCTGAATCGCTTTGATTTTGGTCGATGACGAGCCGTATAGTGGACTTGCAAAGTCATATTTTACTAGTAGTAGATAGTCTGTTCTGTCTTGAAGTGAGCACTGCAACCTTATGTGCCAGCAGAAACTCTCATAGTAGTCTTGCTAGCTTCCCCACTCTAAACTGCCTTGACTCGCCACTCCGCCACTGAGGTGAAACGAAAGCTTCTTGATCAAAAACCATTGTCTCCGACTCTCTGAGCTGTCATGATACCGTTAGCGCTTTTCAGAAGTTTCCAAGAATCCGCCGAAGAAGGTCCTAGTACATAGTACACGACGTCTCGAACCAGGGTACTACCACGTATGAAACAATATTGCGGCATATTATCGATCTACATTAATCTTTTACCGTTTCAACGTACTACGTACGTGATTTCAAGCCGATAATCCACAAAGGCGACTACAAACCGCTGATCATATTGATGTGTTGATCGAATTGAACAAATCTTTCTACGTAGTAGCGCCACACTTCAGCGCTGCAGCTCACGTCGTTTGCCACCTGGCCTGAACCTTGCAGCCTGCGCTTCCACGGATCTGATCAATTAGTATTGCTTAATCAAAGGTCATCGTCCCAGTCATTGACAATTACCCCTAACGAGATGATGGTGCGCTCAAACCCATAATATTTCCTGGGGTATGTAAGCTTGACGGACACAGCTGAATAGATCATGTCTCCAAGGGCTGGGGGGACTCGAATAAAATTTACACACGTGTTTGGTCAATAGAAGGCATAACTTATAGTAACACTGTTATGTCGCGGAGTAGAAAGGGACCTCGAGGCTTCAAAAGGCCGCATCACTGATTCAGATACCATACCCTTTATCATCTTGAACCACCATGTCGTCGAACGATCCTGTCCCAATAAAAGCTATCTGGCCAGACTACCGAAATGTTAATACGCTTAAAATGACATTGCCAGGCTCGGAAAACACAGTGGCGATGGCCGTGGGAACATTAGGGTCCCGAGTGGCCCAACACGTCAGCCTCCGTTCTCTGGGATTGACCTTAAACGACAAGCCGAGACACTTTCCAAGTAAGCCTTCCGCCCATCTTCATTTGCTGCAGGGGTTGACTCATTGCTTGGCACTGCCCTTAAAGACGTTAAAGTTTCAGATATGCTCCGCGACTGCCCTCCCAGTGGTCTCACTGTTGTATTCGCTCCTGAGCCCCCTACGCAGCAACAATTGATGAATCATTTGACCCATTATGTACTGGCAACACAGTCATCTGTGGAACCGAATACAATATCGATGGCCAGTTCTTCATCAACGGCCAATTCGCCTCAGGTGACTATGGACAGCCAGCTCAAGGAGATGCTGGCCTCGATGCAGAAGGAGATGCAGGCCTCGATGCAGAAGCAGGCCTTGATGCAGAAGGAGATGCAGGAGATTCGGGGAAAGAATGAGAAGGAGATGCAGGAGTTTCGGGCAAAGCATGAGAAGGTTATCGCCGTCAACGACATTACTGCCAAGGAGATCAAGACCGTTCGCATTGAGAACGAGAGCATGCGCGATGAGATTGGGACCATGCGCAAGGAGAACAAGAGGATTCTCAGCCAGAACGAGAGGATTCTTAACGAGAACGAGAGGATTCTCAACGAGAACGAGAGCCTTCACCTTGACAACGAGCGCATAGATGGTGAACTCGCCAGCGTTCGCAAGGATCTAAACGCGGCGAGAATCCAGCACACCGAGGACGTTGAAGCACTGAGAATAGTAAGTTATCTTTCTTTTTCTGATTACCAACCTGACAACAACCTTTCCAGCTGACTCTGTCGCTAATCCCCTTACATCTTCGCGTCCTACTCGACCGAGCACGCGGAAAGATTCTGGAACACCTCGGCCACGAGTCCTGGGAAGGCCTTCGCTCTACCTGCACTGTTTCTCAACTTGCAGATGATATCTTCGATAAGCTCAAAAAGAAGGGTGTATCATACACCCCACCACACCAGGCCATCGATTTCTTATGTTCATATAATAACATCAGGCGGGCGGGAAATACAGCTGCTCACACCGCAAAGGAGGAGGAGGTCAGGCATGCCGTCCTAACCCAGCCGTTGGAGTCCCGTGATCGAGAATACCTGGAGAATTTGTTTACATTTGCGTACGAAGGGAAGCAGCTTTAGGAGGAACATTGACATGGCATTTACTATACCACCAACATTTTGTACTACACGGCTTTAATTCACATTGCATACCCGTCACGAAAGAGAAAGTCCTTGACCCGATCCTTGAGCGGCCGCAACACCGTGGGCCGGAATCCTCTCGTAAGTTACCTTCAGTATCTGTTCTCATATTTTTTCGCTCTCCTTTCATCAGTGGCGCTGCACCTCCAATTGCAACTATCAGTTCTGTCTCGTTCTCCGAGTAGATGCTTTAGTTCACTGCAGCGCCCTCTAAGTAAGCTCCACAATTCTACAGAGCGCCACGTTTTTTCCAGGTGCCAGCTTGTGTTTCGACTCTCCAGCCACAGTGGTGAAAAGTTGGAATGTATAAAATGCACGACACAATAGCTTGGCAGACTGTAGCATTCTGTGATTGACGTTAATATTTGATGCTCGACGGGCTGTACAACGGAATTCGCGTGCCCTCGGCTCTCCAATTGGAAACTGTCGTCCTCGGCAGTACCCCACTCTCTTTCTTTCTTCGTGATTGTTGGTGACAATGCCGCGTCAAGGCACTTGTTTCTATCATGACCTCAACGCATTCCTCTATCCATTGTCGCGTTGAGACACGCGCTCCCAGTCCTTGCTCGCCGTGCTAATAGTTCTACTGCCAATGAACAAACACTTAGCCAGAGTGCAGTGTTACTTGACTCTTTGATGGGGTCTTCATCAAACCTCGACTTGAGCACTTCATCGCTACTAGTCATATTATCTCCCCCCATTCCCCCGACCCAGACTTCAACTCCAGACGCTTCACAAATGCTTATTCCGCCAGCATCCGATTCCCTTCTTCAATTTTTCGCATCTTCCCTCCCAACCATGGAAAGCGTGCAAGGGCAGAATGCATCGTCTCCCGCACCCTCCTTTATAATCGCACTCTTACCCGCGCGCCACCGCTACCTATCATTCGCCATGCTCTCATCACCGCTTCCCCTGCTGTCAAGTGCATATCAAAGAAGCGCTCAGGAAAGAACTTTGTGAGACCTGCCGCGCTTACAGAAAAACAACGCATAAGGGCGGGTGTTCATGCTGTATCGGCTGTCAGATAAAATAAGAGTGGGAAGACGGTGGAGGAGCCTTTGGCACGGGAGATCATTGCCGCTGTTAACGGAGATAGCAAAGCTATTGCTGACAAGGAGCTAGCACACAAACAGGCTATGGTCAATAGGTATGTGCAACATTGACGTCAGGTGACTCTCATTGACACATTGAGCAGGGGCAACGCACTCGTGAAGTGAGGATCTCATATGTTTACCGTATCCCTCTCTTTCTGTAATGGACCGCCAAATTCAATGCAGTCTAATTGCGTGGCTTCCTAGCTTCTTCAACATGGTGCAGCGAATACATCATTTTCGGCTCTTCTGACTTGGTACCGGGCAGAAGCGCTCTTCGCTCTGGACCGTATGCGTCTTCTTAGTATTCTCGATGCCCTCTGCAACACTATGGAGCTCTTCGCACACTTGTTGATGAAGGAAAGTTCCACAATGGATCGAGGTTCGTTGATTGATTCATGCTGCTCAAAGTCAACGCAGCCCTCACAGGGAGCCAGTATATGATTTGTCTTCCTACTTTTTCATCAAAGGTCGCATCCAAAATCAAGCTCTAACCGGTTGTAATGCTCTGACTCGTTAGAGGAGGGCATTTCTCCGACAACGGGGGTCGCATACATTCAGCTTCCCAACATTGGCGACCGCTGTCCTTAGTAGTCATCAATCGTGCAATGTTCGTGGAGGAAAGCGAGAGCGATAAGGAGATGAACGTGTCTGGAAATCTTGCACTAGCTGCACTTTGGAACTCAATGAATGCCAGTAGTCGCGAAGCCTGTCCGACGTGAGTTTGCAGATCATCCAAGGACTAACTGACACCACAGACTAGGTATTGATAAGAACATATGAAGGTGGGCGATGAACCGCGGATATTACACTAGCGTGCGGATAACGTTCCTGCTGTGTTCTATGAACCTTTAGACCCCAAATTTATGACCTATGAGAAAACTGGAATTTACTGATGCTAGCACCGTCCAAAAAAAACTGATAGCCTTACGGCGTGCTTATGGCGCTGGTGATGGAGCAACACGATTGGTGTAACAGTTTTTTGAAACACCGTGGTGGCAGTATATGGCAGTTCTTAATTTGTGTAATCTTGTACGTACTCACCCTGGGCCACTAGCACCCCTCATAAATACACTCGAGATTCTCTGTCTCAATCAGCGTATTGATTCCTCTCCCCTCACATCATCTCCCTTGGTCCTTTCCAGAACTAAGGTGAGTTCTTTCATTTACGGTTCTACGTGCACTTTCCTAACTACTCATTACCCTACCTAGCCCTTTCCCGTTCCTAACCCCTTCGCTCGTAAGATGCCTCCCATGGCGGCTTCTTCCAAAGTGACAGAAGAAAATTTGCACCTGTCGAGTCTTTTTGCATATGACGCACTCCCGAATCACCAGGACCTTGACTCGATGATATCTAATGCGAAGTTCACTGCTGGTACTGGAACCGATTTCTATGACCGCAGTCTCACGAGTCGCAGATATGCCCTTGTCGGAGTGGCATTCTCAAGTATCTTCAGCTGCTCATGTATCGTTGCAGGCATTGTCACTGTGGCCAATCACGGAGCCATGGGAGTAACAGTGTTCAATATGGTCTCCACTGGTCCAGGTTCTCTCAACGCTATGAATCAGTTGGGCCAGCTGAAGGAGATATTGACCCTGGCATTTAACTTGATCATCACGCTATGTACCGAGTCCATAGGCTTCGTACACGGCATCTCATTGCGCTCTGCGCTAGCCTCAGAGTCTCGGCTTCGCTTCAACACTAATCTACGTCTTCTGACCGCAGCTCGTGGATGGTGTAACCCCAACGGCGTCTTGCTCAACAGTATCTCGGCTGCCCTCCTCATTTTATCCTACAGCTTGGCCCCACTCGTTGTATGTCCTGACGCTGCAATGACCGAGGAAGGTGTTGCCCTCGCAGGGTTACCTCTCCTCGTTTTGGGCGTCGCACTCTTCCTCCAGGTGATGATCGCATTGTCAGGGATGCGAGCTGTCAAAATATTGACATGGAGCTCCTCACCTTTCGACTTGACCGCCGCACTGGTCCACCACACGCAATTGACCCCTGTTACTTTTCGGTGCATGCGTTGTGTGTCTGCCTTGGAAGTGTATGGAGATCCAGCAAGGCCATCAGAGACACAGCCCTCTGCATGGCATGCTCACCCTAGCATCCGTAAAGTTGTCATTTCTCTTTGGGGGATCGTTGCAGCGTGCGCTGGATGGGCCTTACTCGTCATGTATATCTGGCACAAGTTTGCTGGCACGTATAATGGTGCGGTAGCGTCCTCCGATGCGCTCACCACACAAACGTGGTCGTTCATCCCAAATACCAACTCATTCAATTACATTCAGTATAATTTGCCGGGCATTGGTATTCAGTGTTGGATTCTGGTCTTTCTCAATGTGGCAGCTGTCCAAGGACCGTTGACTCTTGGGCTGCATTGCTCGGAGCTCATCGCGAATGTTATTCGAGATGAAAGACAGTGGAGATGTGCTACCAGAAAGGAAGGATTTAAGACCGCGACGAACCCGGTGAAGCCGATATTCACTCATCCTATATGTCTCGTACTTTTCATTGCGAAGCCTTTCCTGCGTGAGTCGTTCACGCTTTATTGCTGTTTGTTATTGAACACCATCATTGACGATCGCAGACTGGATGTTTGGGCTTTCGTTCGTCACATATGTTTTCGGCTTTGGCGGGCAAGGAGAACCATTGTATGTATGCATGTACACTGCCCAGGTTCGCACTTCCTGAAGTTCCTGTCCATGTAAAACTGTTGCAACATCCTCACACATTCTTTCGAATTCAGATCTGGAACTTATGTATTGCATTGTTTATATTTGCCTCTTTCTTCACTTTCGTCGCACTGCGCCGACTGCGCGGTCCCCAGCCAGCTGCATATGGCCACGTCCAGACGCTCGCCAACCTCGTGGACGAGTGGTCGCCTGTGATGTGGTGGGGACACAAGGAAGATGGAATTCCGTACTGTCATGCTGGTGGGGTACTTATATGCTCATGACGATTCTGCATTGACACTTTTGAAAAGGGACAAGCGATCATCCACTCCCGGATGTGAAGATGGACTGTGTTTATGCTGGGTCCGGTGCTAGGTCTCTGGCACCCCTTTCGTGAGAGGTACTTGCTTTACTTTTTTAAAAGGAATTGTTTTGATTTTTATGTTCAAACAGAGGAGCTATATACACGTCAGGCTAACGATGTACCGTCGATACACACGACAAGCCATGCCGTCGATCGAGATGTTTACAAATTTTATGGCGCTGTAGGTAGCTCGTCTTGTTCCTATACCTTTCATGCAACTTCATCAAAGACGCAGACTTGCAGCGTTATATTTTACTAGTAGACAATCCGTTCCGTCTCCAAGTGAGCACTGTAACCTTATTTACCAGCAGAAGGTCCTAAATGTTCCTACATACATATGACGTCTCGAATCAGAGTACTGACATGTCTGAAACACTATACCCTAGCATATTATTGAACTACATCAGTCTTTAGATTCAATGTCCTACGTACGCAAATTCATGAGCCAATTATATAAAGGCGACTACAGACTGGCATGCTGATCATATTGACGCATTGATCAAGTTGAACAAATCTTTCGTACTACTACGTAGTACCACACTTCAGCTCACGCCGTTTACCAGCGGCCCAGCTAAACCTTGCAGCCTGCGCTTCCGCGAGCAAGCAACAGACATGGAACAGCAAAAGAAAATATGTACGTACAGAGCTTCCCTCGCCTAGCAAATGATGAGTTCGGAGGCACCATGACTTTGCGACAGTTCGAGGATCCATGGCAAGAATATTAATAGGGGATTGCAGAAAACATGTGATCACGTAATCGATAGCGTCCAAGTCACTGATCTGGATTCTGCGCAGCATCGATATCGATATTGGATGCCGTTGGACGTCGACTCTATAGGACCAGTCGCATTGATACTGTAGTATCATATACATACGTTGGTTAGTTTGATGAAAAATTAAGAAACCAAATTGGGCGCTGCTGGGGACCAATCTTGGACTCTTATTCCTCGAAGATTCTAGAAAGTTCAATTCTGGTCCTGACGGATAGGGATTGTATAAAAGTTCCAGGACCGTGACGGAGGGGCAATTGCTGTGAAAGACTACAAAGTCTGAAAGATTACCACAAACACCCTCACTTCAACGAGCAGCATGTCGGATGTGCGTATACTATCTAATTCATCGCCTGACCAGACAATCTAATGCAAAGAAATACGCACACAGGTAAATGCGCTGAAGGACCAGGGCAACAAGGCCTTTTCCGCGAAGGACTATGATAAAGCGATCGAGTTATTCACAGCTGCTATCGCCATCGACCCTTCGAACCATGTCCTCTTTTCAAATCGGAGTGCCGCGAAAGCTGGCAAGAAGCAGTGGGCTACAGCGCTAGAGGACGCAGAACAGGTGTGCCCTATCAGATTTGTGTTTGGCATGCTGATGCCTATGCGGTGATTAAGTGTATCAAGCTCAACCAGTCGTGGTCCAAAGGCTACGCGAGAAAGGGGGCTGCATTGCACGGTGCAAGACGATATGACGAGGCTGTCGAGGCGTATGAAGCTGGCCTTAGGTTTGAAGACAGCCCTGCCTTGCGCAAGGGATTGCAAGAGGTGACAGATGCAAAGGGTAGGCTACTCTCGTCTACCTAGTAGATGAGAACAGTCATTGACGTGCTGTTGAATCCAGGCAGGGATGGGTCTGACTCCTTAGGCCTCGGGAAAATGTTTGCAGACCCAAACCTTATCAGCAAACTGGCAGCTAATCCACGAACACAAAAACATCTTGCCGACCCAGCGTTCGTGCAAAAGGTACATCATTCTTTAACCTCCCTCCCAAGTCAACTAAACGACCTCCCCAGCTTAAACTCTTCCAACAAAACCCCGCACTCGCTGATTCGTAAGTCCAGCTCAAAACCCCCTGTTCCTTAGCAGCACTCAACTGATGATCCCCTATAGAGCTCTCACGTCTGACTCACGCATGATCGACGTCCTTGGTGTCGCCATGGGCATTGATATGAAAGGTTTCTCGCCCGACGATGGTTTTGACGGGCTCCCACCCGGTTTCGAGGCTCCTTCATTGAGGGATCGAAGAAAGCCTCGGGCCCCACCTGCATCCACGTCGAGGCCTGCACCAGCACCAGCACCAACACGGGCACCAGCACCAGCACCAGCCCCCGAGCCTGAAGATGTCGAGATGGCAGATGAAGACGTCGAGGAGGCCAAAGCCAAGGCAGACGCACTCGCCGCAAAGGCTCAGGGCGCAGAGCACTACAAGGCACAACGCTTTTCAGAAGCCGCAGAATACTTCAAGAAGGCTTGGGATCTGTGGCCAAAGGACATCACGTTCCTCGGCAATCTCGGTGCTGCATATCTCGAGGCGAAAGAGTATGATCAATGTATCGCAACATGCGAGTTGGCTGTTGAGGAGGGCCGAGGAGTAAGCCGTTTGCTGCTATGCACTAGACGTCTTCTGACGCAGGACCCAGCTCCGTGCAGACTACAAGATTATTGCCAAAATCTTCGGCCGTATCGGGACTGCATACACCGCAAAGAACGACCTAGCGTCTGCGAAGAAGTACTTCCAAAAGTCACTCTCGGAACACCGTGACGCTACCATCCTTGCAAAGCTCCAAGCCACCGAGAAAGCCATCGTCGAGGCCGAGCGGCAGGCATACATCGATCCCACCCAGTCTGCCGTCGCGCGCGAGGAGGGTAATGCTGCATTCAAGAGTGGAGACTTTGCAAAGGCCGTGAAATTATATGAAGAGAGCATTAAACGTGATCCTTCCGATGCAAGAGGATACAACAACAGGGCAGCAGCGTACATGAAACTCATGGCACTCGCTGAAGCCCTGAAGGATGCCGACAAAGCAATTGAGGTCGATCCTACATTCGGTGAGTTTTGATTGCGTCTGATCCCCTGTAGGCCATTTTTGAACTTCGTATTAGTGAAGGCATATATCCGGAAAGCCACGATCCTCCAGACGATGCGTGAGTATAGCAAGGCTCTCGAAGCTCTGCAAGCCGCTTCATCAGCCGACACCGCCAACGCACACGCACAAGAGATTCAAGCTCAGGAGTTCAAGATCCAACAAGCCTTGTTCACTCAGCGTGCCGACGAGACGGAGGAACAGACCCTAGAGCGAGCCATGAAGGACCCCGAAGTTGCTGTGAGTATTATCCGATCTTGCTATTACAGTCATTTTAACGAAAAAATCTTGTACAGCAAATCATGGGCGACCCTGTGATGCAGCAAATTCTGCAACAAGCGCAAGGCAATCCTGGCGCATTACAAGATCACATGAAAAACCCTGTCGTACGCCAGAAGATCATGAAACTCATCAACGCAGGAATCATCAAGACACGATGATTTGCGTGGTCATGCATTTATGTTTGAATCACACCGTAGTTGTTTTGTTTGTACCAGTTCAAATATCGTTTGCTTTATCAACACTTTCAACTACTGTTCCCTGACTGTTCCCGCAAAGTCAATCGTATATGCTTGCCCGCTACCAATTTAAATCAAGGTGTCGCCCAAGAGTAATCCAACATTTGCACATCCCTGAACAAGTCCTGCACACTCTTAACCCGGGCACTCCACTCCTCCTTCGTCGCCAACCCTTCAACATCCACCTTATGCCAAGCCTTTACACTCGCATGGACCTCCTCAAGCGTGCTAAGCCCCACCGCGACAGGCACCCCGATCTCCCTCGCTCGCGCAAACGTATACTGCAGCGCCAAGTCAGGAAGACCTGTTCCAGACGCATCCCACTCCTCGCTGAGCTGCACAGCCCTCATCGCAGCCATCCTGATTTCGAGTGGCGCCGGGTGTGCCTGAAGAGGCGAAGGCCGCAAGAGGGACATGGCTATTGGCGAGGCAGTGACAACTTGCTTCACTCCCGCGCGTGGCCCGAATTCGGATTTGAACTGCTCGAGGGTGCTATTCTGCAGAGTGAGGTGACAGTAGGACATCACGAGGTCCAATGGCTTTCCGAGGCGCTTCTGGATGAGAATCGCGAGTCGCAGGAGGGTTGGAAGTGGGAAGCCTGATATATGTTTGTCTTAAAAATTTTGATAGTGTCAGATCTGCAGTGCACTCACCGCTGATCCCGACTCGCTTAATAACACCTCTGTCATCTCGCAGCTCAAAAAGCTTCTTCACAGCCGACAAAATCTTGTGGTCCTTGTCCGTATAGGTCTCGCCCTCCTGATTTTCATTCAACCCGTATTGTTCCCTTTCTTCTCCAAGAGCAGGAACATGATTTCCTCCTCTTCTAGGGAGCTTCTCGTCCGCAACGAATTCGACATCATGCAAGTATACGACATCAAGGTAGTCGGTGTGTAGGCGCCGGAGACTGCGCGCAATACTACTCTCGATAGCCTCAGGGGTATAATCGAATTCGGTAGGATAGCGGCCGACTTTGCTGATCTACATGCGTGACTGTCAGCTCTCCTGCATCACTGCATGAGTACACGTACCAATGTGTACGAATGTCGAGGAAACTCATGCCCCAAAGCTCGAAGAGCGTTCCCGAGGATGATCTCAGAATCTCCATAGAATGGCGAAGTGTCGAATACATTTATACCATAGCTGTCGGTTTCTGAAAAATACGTTTCGCATCGTCTGGCAAGCCACATACCGTAGAGCCAGCCTAGCAGCCCGCAAGGGGGTCACTCCAGAGATATGATCGGTTTCATTGTAGATGCGGGAAAATGTAGCAGCACCAAAGATGATCGCAGGGAAGCCATTCAACGTAGTACTAGTCTGATGATCGAGAGTCAGCCCAAAGCCGAGATAACGAGCAAGTGAGTTACCAGCTTGTACGCCTCCTTCGGCTTGTCAGCATCTTCATCCGGTATCTCATTGATAGGAGGAAGAGGATAATCAGGATCAGGAGCGTCGAAGTGGACCATTTCAATTGATAGATAGGCGCAGATCGTCAAATGAGGGTATGAGATAATTGCAATCCGTTCAATGTTGTCTTTTAAGTTTCAACACTATTCGGTCCCAAGACCAAGTAAAAGCAACTATCCGGCCCGAAGTACTTACACGACATGGTCACATGAAACTGTGGAGGAAAACAAATTCCAGAATATAATTGAATTGTATTATGACAACGAGCACGACTGATAGAAAGGTATGGCACTCCTCCAGCGCGAGCTTAAGTTATAGCTTGTCCCTCGACCAGCTAGCAATGCCAATGGGTTAGTACAGTCCTAAAATCCCGCGCATTGAATGTACAACGCACCTCTTTGAGAACCTCGAGTTAACATCCAAAATTTTGATGTTTTCATCTTGTTTGATGTCGTTCCAGGGAGTGGGGTTACTCTTCGTCCAAACGACTGTTCATTCGGTCGTTAGCAGATGCGAATAAAGTCGGAACGAAATATGACATACCCGTAGGACCACGGGCGAGGCGGGTCAAATACCAACCTGCACCCCCGACGGCCAAACCAATGACGGCGTAGCTGCTCGGTCGTCAATAAAATTCAACTTTAGCAATGCGGAGATACGAGCTCACATAGGAATTGCCTGAGCGCAGTAAACCAATCAGCTCACGCAAGCACAAATTATTTGAAAAGTACCTCAATGGCAAACCAGTTGCGCATGAAAGTGCGTGCTCCTCGAGGTGCTACCATGGTGGTTAACGTTGAAGTTGCTGAGACCGCAAGCTGGTTTCTGGATTGACCGAAACACTCTCGTATAATTATTCCCACGCCGCCTACCAGCCGGGACCTACCGACTTCAAGTTCCAAGGTAACTCAGACTCACAATCGTTCGATCGCTCATTATTTGAGACCCAAGAAATGCATAAACGTGACAAATAAAAATATGTGCATGAACCAAGACTGTCCTTTGACAAGTATTCTTAGAAGGCACGTAATAATATGATACAAAGACAACAGTATTGACACATGATAACATGACTTTCCCCTCACGGGCAGTCACAATACGACAAAGAAAAGTGAGGGGGATGTGAGAGTATGTGACACGTCAATCGCAGATGTAGGGGAGGACATAGAGAAGAAAAGGGCATATGACTAGGACAGGCATACATCAGGGAACGTACTGGCAGAATTCTTCACATGAAAATGTCGGCGCCCTTGCAAGCACCGCAAGGAGAGACCGTAAGACAGCGTCCTATGCCGTTAATATGGTTATTGCCCAGTCGATTCTTCAGCTTCTCCAATTGCTGATCCCTAGAAACAAATCTTCTTTCAATCGAGCGTCGTACACCAGGACAATCACTAGTGAATGGCGATGTTGCCTCTGCAACATCATCGATCGAGCTAGCTGAAGTGTTAGGCGTAGTGCGCGACGCAGCCGCAGCCGCACCCGGCGTCCACGAGAGGGGAATAAAATTTGACAATGTCTGGAATGAAAATCGTGCCGCAAGCGGGGAAGACATGATTGATGATAAAGATGAGGTCAAGGCGTATTGGTCAGGGTATTCACAGGTATCGGAGGAATCTGATTTTGCTTCTATTATCTCCTCAGAGGTATCGTAGTATCTGAGAGTTGCACCGTTGGCTGTGAAAATCAAAGAAGAAAAGTTAGAACCCACTCATGGATGATCTGAGTTGAGGCTTAAATGTCGAACCATTTATAGCACCCTTGGAACGCATCAGCGGGACAGGAACGCGGGATTTCGAAGGACTAAAAATCTTGGATGGTGATGGCGAAACGGGTTGAGGAATGAAGGATGGGGTGGTCCCGCCGCGCCGTGACGGAGGAGTAACAAATGACGTCGCCGGATAGTCTGCTAGTGCATTAAAACGATCAGACGCGCTTCTGGGCGGTGTAGCTGAAGCGGGCGGTGTGAGTGGCATGAACGAGCGCAGTGAAGTGGCACGAGGAATTGACGATGGCGAGTTACTGGTCCGGCTCGATGGACGACTGCTGCTCTCCGAATTCGGCGGCGAAGAGGACGGCGGAGTGATCGGCTCTTGTACCCTGGACTGGGGGAAAGTGAAAGAAGCATCATCTTCCTCATCATCAAAAGGCTCATAGATAGGGACAGGTTTTCTCGCAACAGATGCCGGCTCAGACTCAGTCGGAGGCGTAATGCAGATGACAGGTGGTGGACTGCAGACAGTTGGCGGAGGGTTGAATGTGAAACGGACACCGCCCTCGACTTCCTCACCAAGGAGTTCACCGTCGTTCTCGTCATTGGTTTCGGCTTCATCGGCTTCGTCTTCTTCCAACACGGCATTAAGGCTCCTCGACGTCGGAAGGTCGACAACAGTGCCGACGTCTAAAGGGATCACAAAAGGTGGAAGCTCATCATCATCATCGTAGGAAAGACCGAACGTCGACGTGAACATCGCTTTGCCCATATCCTCGGAACCAAATGGAGGGGAATTTTCGACGTCATCGAGGCATCCGAAGAACCGGTCAACCTCATCAACATCACGCTTGACTGTGACAGGCTGGCCCCTGGGGAACGTCCACGTCTTAGAAAGTGAATTACGGCGAGAATGTAAAGACCTCGACGGAGCGGGTTTGGACAATGAGCTGAGTCGGTTTGTAGCCTCGTTCAAGACTGAGACTGGTAAGATGTCGAGTTCGTCCCCGGAGCCGATGGATGAGCCATCTGGACTCTGGAAACTGAGGTCGGAGTCTTCTGCATCTTCGTAACCAGCCAACTCATCCTCCTCGTCAGAATAGTTGCAGCTGTCCTCGTCCTCATCCTCATCTTCTTCTGTGACAGCATCGAGAGTCAATTCAGCCTTGGTAAAACTGTGATCGACAGATTCAACATCAGTCGAAGAGCTGTCAGAGTCGATGGACTGGAAATTAAGTCCACGAGGACGGGTTCCATAAGATCGACCAGAACCTTTATCCTGCCCATTAACAGAAAGTGGAATGGTGGGCGTATTAAGCAATCCAGCGTCGTCGAGAACTTTCTCCAGTTCCGTGCGCCTGGCACGCTCTTGTTCGAGTGCGGCGCGAAGGCGGATGACCTCATCAACTGCGTTGTCAGCATCTCGGAGACGAGCACGCAACCTGTCCAGCTCCTCCCTCATGCCATCACATTCCTTCTTTAACTGTTCGCTCTGGTTTATTGATTGCTGGAGCTCCGCGTTCTTGCTATTGAGGGTCTTGTCCAGACTACGCTTCTCGACTTCCAGTAGACCAAGTCGCGAGCGAGCCACCCAAGCTTCTCTTCTCTCAGCCTCAACTCGCCTTGCCAGGACGCCTGCCTGCTTGTCTGCATCAGCTACACGCATGCGCCATCCATCTACGTCTCTCTTCAACTCGTCACGCTCAGTCTTCAGATCCGAAATCAGCTGAAGCATCTCGTCGCTTGGCTCAGACGACGCTGCCGAAGCCTCCGAAGCTTCCGAAAGGGGACGCGACCGCGACATTGATCGCGAACGTAACGTGCGCTCAAGATCCATTATGCGAGCCAGGAGCACATTGTGAGATCTAAATAAAAAATGTTGCTCGGCTGTAGTAAGGGGTTGTTCTGTGACGCATTCGACGTCATGTAACTCCGAAAACCGACGGTCGGTGGGAGTCGAATCAGGTGTAGGCAAAACACCCATGTCGCGAGGAATAGAGCCAACAGAGCGTTTGTATGAAATGCTGCTGCGTTTCCTGCTGATGTCGCAGAGTGAGGAGCTTTCGGATGAAAAAGAGCGGCGTGAAGAGAGACTGAAGGAACTAGAAGAAGATGATGGTGTCACAGTAGTGGAGTGGCGATTCGTGCTGTTTTTCTTGAGCTTGGCGTTCGTGAGCGAGGTGTCAGAGCTGGATGTCAAGGCGAGAGATCTCAGACCATTGGGCCGATGATTTGGCGTAAGGGTGGGCGTGGGGAGACTTCCGGTTGCGCAACTGACAGCATTTCCAGAGACAAGAGAGAGAGGCCTGAGATTGAGGCTGGCGGGACGATGACGTGCAGTAGACTTTGTTACTGTAGAGGTTGGAGTAACGAGTGGAACAGCGGGAGCTTTCGTAAATTCCTCAACAACCTCAGCAACTTGAGCGGGACGCTCTTCTTGAGATTCTTCTTCTTCCTCTTCCTCCTCTTCAACTAGTGTCTGAAGCTGATCTTTGGAGGTAGAAGTAGAAGGGAACATTTTGCCGAATGAATCACGCTTGCTCATGAGGCTACTAATGCCATGGCCACTGATACCAGTACCAGGAGGGAAAGACGGCTTGGTTGCTACATATCATTTGTGAATATGGGCTGTGGAATCAATTGAGATAAAACTCACGGAACTCAAAAGACTTTGTTAAATCGGGGGACGTGATATCAGGAATTTCGACCTTGGAGAAAGCAAGGTCAGGCTTTCCCTCAAGAGCCCAGAGTGCCCTGCGACGAATAGAATCCCTGTCGCCAAGATTTACGTTATCATCTGAATTAGCTGCTGGAAGGTCAGGAAGGGACACGCCCATAAGCTCTGCCGACTCGCGGCGAGTTGAAACAGAAGAACGACGCCTGTGATGGGAATTTGGGCGTTTTGAAGGGGGTGCGTTTGAAGGCACATTATTGGAAGAAAATTCAACTGGAGAGGGGAATGAAGGTGCAGAAGCAGAAATAGATAATGTTGAAAGAGAAGAGATGGAACTGTTGCGAGAGCGAGAGCGTCCGTGTGAATGCTTTGGAATGTAACTGTTTAAACTACTGGCTGAAGCGCCACCACCCATCTTGAATGATTCAAACTAGATGCAAATATGAGCATAAGTCAAAGCAACCTGAAGTCTACTAAGTTACCCTCTGTTTGGCTGCCATATTGGATTCTTGAACTTTGTCAGAAGCATCGAAAGTTTGGTCCATAATAACGTCGGAAAGAATGTAACTTGAAGAGACTGTGTGGGTTTAAAAGAAAGTAAGGACCCGTACGCTTAAGACGTCGGAATGGCAGGCGTCGAGGTTGTTAATGATGGCGAGCAGCAAACCCCAACTCGAACCGATTTCCATCTTCCAAGTATGTTCACGTTTAAAACTCCGCTTCCCCACCCTGTGATTCGGCAACTATACATGTGAATCTGACCAGACGACCCTGTATAGATCACCATAAGAGACCATGCGGTCCTGCCACACATATGTGAGTTTGTTCCGCATCGCAGCCAGCAGTTTGCAAAGTGCAAAGTGCAAATTTACACATGTCCAAATGCGCCCCTAATGCGCGCCTCCCTCGAGTTCGAACCAGCTGCGTGTCAACGACGTGTTGAACCGTCTTTTGTTCTCGCATGCCCACCCCAGGGGATAGTTACCCAAGTTGATCCGCACAGCACAATTAAGTAGGATCCATATTTCTAAACTGTGCCAGCCTCGCACCATATGAGAATCTCTATTAAGTATTCCACATAAGTAGGTCTATGTGACAGATAAGATAAGAAGAATAAAGGCGGTAGATATGCAGATGCGAGGCGTACATAGTGTGGCGTGATGAAGCATGCAGAACCGAAAGCAAGAACAACGAAACGCAGCGACTTATGAAAAAAAGTACTGCGACTTCTTGATCGTCTCCACATCGAAATCACCCTTCTTCGGCAAAGGCGGAAGCACAGCGCTCAAATCAACGAATTTATCCACCAGAATCGAATCAGCGTCGTCCTCGCCTGCACAGTCATCATCGCCTTCCTCGCCGTCCATGACTGCTGAAACTTTCTTGACCACGTTTTTGGCGCGTCGTCCGCGTCTATCTGAAATGACCAGTGGAGCCTCAGTCTGCGTAGGCTCAGTCTCCATTGCCTTTGAAATCTGAGCGATGGATCCGGATTTCTCGTCTGAAACATCGATGATGTCATCAAATGATGAAAACCCGCCTAGACGGAGCGCATTTGCTTGTTCAGACGAAGCTACAATGCGCACGCCTGCAGCTTGGAGATTCTTCAACAGCTTCCCGCTGCGGAGCGATTCGAGAGGAACCTTGTGGGATCCATATCGAGTCCGGAACTCTTCAGCCAATTTCTCGAGTACACCAGAGGAATGCAGCGCAATGAACGTGTCTCGAATGATTTCAGACATCTTCTCGATGCTGCTAGCATGCGTCCAATAGGAATCATGCACAGACGCAAACGTTAGGCCTTGAGTCTATAAACACGCTCATCAATCATATAAAAAACCGAAACCAGCGGGGACCTACGCGACACTCAAGGGCGGTCAACATCATATGCGTAGCATCGAGACTATGAATGAAATTGGGCGGGAACGCAGACGCCTGCTTGATAGCATTCACTTCAGAGGGCGCATTAGGGTCGGAGATGTACACGCTCTGAATGGCCGTCATGACTTGCTTGCGCTTCGTCTTGCGGTAGGGCTGTACGATGGGCAAGCCGAGAGGCGTCGTCCACACGACGGAGGACATCTGTTCTTTCCTGATACGGTTCTTGGAAGGTGGAGCAGTACTGCGCGGACTCTTTTTTGGAGCTTGCAATGCGTCTGGGATTCGCTCAGCTGGTATAGATTTCGAGATCAGACGGGCGCAAAGATTTAGCCAGATTTGGATGGATTTGGCCCCTGAGAACAGATCACCGATGCAAACGAGTACCTTGGAATGTACGAGTCAGTCTAAAGCCGTCAAATGAGATAGAATACGCACCCTCTTGGCGAGGTAAGCACTAGCAGCCCAACACTCTTCCTCTGGAACTACATCCTTATCCCTAAGCTGCTTCTCAATCTGCTCACGAGCGCCAATATAGGTCACCCCGTACACGGTAGTCATCACCTGCCTTCCGCATCAGCTTACAATCTCTCAATGAGCGAAACAATCACCCACAGTCTGCTTAACCACCTTCCTCGAAACCTTACCAGAAAGCATACTTGCATACTTCTCGCCATTTTTCATGTCTTCCGCAATCACCTTCTCCACCATGTTTGCAACGTACGTGTACACGTCCGATGGGCGGTCTGTCACGCTCAGATTCACTTGCGCAGCACCATTGGCATCGCCACCAAGAGCGGCGTAGTGCTGTAGGCCGTTACACGTCCCGTCCTGATGCACCGGAAGGGACGACATGTATGCGTGTGGATCACCTGATTCAAGCGCCGCGTGTAGTTCCATGCATGTTGCGAGACATTGCCACGGATCATCAGCATTCACCCACCACCTGTTACCCTATGCAACAAGACACATTAGCACGAACGCACATTAATAAGGAGGAGACGCACGTCGAGAGGCTTTTCAGCGCTGTCATACACATCCTCAAGATGATCCATCACGAAATTGACGCGCTCGTCAAAGTTCCCCTTATCAAACCCGTACAGGTTTGCAAGATGAATTTTGAGCCACCGCAAGCCTTTCTCGCCAAGGGGCTGCGCATCACCGAACATGAGTAGTCCACGACTGAGGTCATCGCCAATGTGGTTGAAATGGGGAGGAATGGGGTACGCACGTCCCCGGAAATCGAGGTTGTGGGGAAGGTACATAGTATCACCCAGAAACTATCATATTCGTCAGGTTGCTAGCGTGAAAGAATAAGATAAAATTTACAGCGCGCGCAATCTCGATCTTATAATTGACGCTACACCGATCAGAATGGTTGTTCGCTTTGTCATGCATGAACGCCTTCAGACGTGCCCCGTACACGCTCTTCGCTTTGATATCCGTGTTCATGTTCGGGGGCTTTTCTGGCTCTGGCTGGTCGAACACTGCTGGGGGGATCTTGCACAGCCGCTCACCAGAGTTCCAAACTTTGAGTACGACGTCGAAGATATTCCGGTTGATTTTCCAAGGTGTGCTACCGAGAACATCGAGTCCTGCGTACACGAGCTCGACATTACCGAGGGCGGTTGCATGCTCGAGGTAGGTTTGCTGTTCTTGGCAGTCCTTGAAACGCATGGCGGCAGCTAAATTAACATTGTTAGCGAGCCCTTGATAGAGGCTAACAAATATGCTCACATTGATTATAGAGATATCCGCCCTGGTTGTGGTTGAGCCACGGTTTGGGCTTGACGAGCATGGGCAGATGACGGGGGTGAAGCGTTGTGTGCAAGGCGTCTTTTGCGAAACGTTCTGAAACCACTGGGTTTAATCGAATGACACCGAGTTTCTGCCCGCGCACATATTCATACGCATGGTAGAACGCTGGTTGATTCTCTTTACTGCGGAGAGTTTTCAACTGAGCTGGATGCAAAAGACAAGCAAACTTACATCTCCTCGTTGGTGCGCTTATCAACAGCAGTCCGCTCGATCGTCGCCGTATCCATTAGACAATCTACGAGGATACTCCCAACGCGCACCCTAAGCACCTGCGTCCACGCTGATGTCCACTCCTCGCTGTCCTCCATATACTTTGCAGCTGTCATCCGGCGCGCATGCAAGTCCTTGTACCCGAGACCCGTGAAATAACCTGTGAACTCCTTTGGCCGTGTATGCGAAGGGATGGCGATATGGTTGCGCTTGCACATCTCAGCTTTGTACTCATTTTCAACAGCGCGCCCGACAGTGAGCAGCGCACGAGCTGTTTTCATCCCATCCGAGACACCACCACTGCCTTGGAGACGCATGATCTCAAGGATAGTGATAAGGGAGAGTCTCTCGGGCTTAACAAGGGAGAGGAAGGGGCCCATTCGTTGAACTTGCGCAGCTAGCTGGCAATTAATATAAATGTCTGACAGGTGCATATACGCTTACTGAGTTTTTCCTCCGCAGTGATGATATCTTTTATTTCAGCCTCGAGACGCGCCTTGAGCTTTTGGTGCCAGTCCCACATCCATTTTTGCAAATCTGCATGATGAAGTTCGCGGTTGCCTAGACCTAACTCGTCGAAAAGTCTGGCTTCGTGACGGAGGCGCTCAACTGCAACGTCGTAAACTGATTCTTCTAGGAGTTTCTGCCGGGAAGCCAGGTCTTCTGGGAGGACACGCCGTGCAAGAGTAACCTGAGCTAAGTGGCTGCGGAGGTTATTGAGGTTGAAGGGAACTTCTTCCTGAGACTGCGCAGGTATTTTATTCCCGTTCTCGTCCAATATTTCTTCAGAGGGTGTCTGGGAAGATGTGAGCAAAATGCAAACGAAAGAACGCAGTACGTACAGCGAGTCGTACGACAGGCTTGACCTCTGGGACACCCTCCAATGGGTCTGGGACATGACGCCCAAGAGATTCTGCCTGACCGAGTTCAGCCAATACGCGAGGATGATTGAGATCTACTGCAGATTTGGAGAGGAGTTTTATGATGTCTGAGGCTTCTTCTGAAGTTGCCAAAACGCGATCGGCAACGACAGCAGTAGGCGAAATCCCTCGCTCTATGAGATTGCTGAGGAGGGTTGCCGGGTTGGGCAAGTTGGAGAGATGAACAGGCGTGTCAGACTCGGAATTAAATCTAGAATGAGTGGTTACAGTAATAAAGCAAGGAGACGAATGAAGCGTACCGTCTCCAAGCTAACAACATGATAGCATATGTGGACGCGGTCGGGTAGACTCTATCTGTACCCTTTTCCATGAGGTTGTAAAGGTGACACGCGTCCTTAACCCACAAAGTTCTATCCTCAGGCTCCTTGAAAAATGCCATGTGGATATAGGCCTCCAAGAAGGAGTTGTATATACGATACTCCAGCAAAGGCTCCCCAGACTTGCTGGTTCTAAGCTGCTCGAATATCTGCTTTGCACGAGGAACGTCGTACAGGTTATGCAAACATGCATCAATGACAGCAAGCTGGTCCTGAGTTGGAGAATCAGTGAAGTAGAAACTGTTCAAAGCTGAAGCACGGTCGTCTGGAAGAGGGGTTGGCAGGATGGTGTACGGTGTTCTGCGCCTCAGAAATCCGTTCATAGTTACAAGATGATTTACTGGTACTTCCCTCTGCGCCAGTAGGGAAGGATACTCTGGATGGGGGAGAGGGACTTGGGCGAATGCGGTAGCAGGTGCATTTGCTGCCTTTGTAGGAGTTGAATAAAGACGAGCAGGACGAGGAAGGCATTGCCTAGAGTACGACAATAAAGTCGTCCGACGAGCACTCACTCCAAGCATTTTTGTGAAAGACTTAGAGAACACCAAAGCAAATTTAATTGACCTTGGTGAAGAAGATCGGGGTTCAAGTCAGGTTCAAGTTCGGCGAATCCCGAGGACTATAGGGACCGAGAGGGTTTGCAGTCACCGCCAGGCAAACATGTGAGCAAGTACTAACTTGAAGGTAGTCCATTTGTTCTCGCCTGTACTAACGCAAACTTTTGAATAGCCTTCACCTATTTGTGTCACTATGCCTACAATTGCAAAACTCGTACCAGAGGAGACTGTATTCTTCCTCTGTGACGTGCAAACACGTTTCAGTACGCTTGGTTCTGGATCCAGTATGAACAGCATAGATTGACTGTGCTGTTATCACAAATCAGAGAATGCCATATTCGGCTTCGATGAGCTTGTATTGACGATCAACAAGATGCTCAAGATCGCAAAGGTATGTTGTACACCTAGGCCTAGGCTCTATCATATTCACTCACACGAAAAATACACAAGGTGTTGGAAATCCCAGTGGTCGTCACGGAACAGAACCCAAAAGGTAGGCCTATTCTCGTACTTTCCTTTCTAAATAAAATCATCATAGAGGAAAGGCCTTGGAAACACCATCCCCGACATCGATTTGCCTGCCTTGGGGCCCCTTCTCCTTGCTACCATTGAGAAAGGACTCTTCTCCATGGTGACGCCAGAAGTGAAGGCCTTACTTCACGAACGCCCACAGATAAAATCTGTGGTGCTTTTTGGTATCGAGGTGAATTCATCCACCACTGGCTGTCTCATTGCTCAAATCGTTCCATTAGTCACATGTCTGCGTCTTGCAATCTGCTCTGGATTTTATCGAGGCAGGATACAATGTCCACGTGATAGCAGATGGTGTTTCTAGCTGTAATAAAGAAGAGATCCCCTTTGCCCTGGCGCGGATTCGACAGAGTGGTGGATACATCACTACGAGCGAGAGTGCGGCCTTTCAACTGCAAAGTGCGCTTTTTATTCCAGATTATTGGAGGCCTACTCATTTTTTTGCCAGGAGATGCTGGTGTTCCCGGGTTCAAATCATTCTCAAACGTCATAAAGCAAGAGAAGGACAACACGGTAAGAACGTTACAGAAGTTGTTACAACACCGCGCTGTCTTGTAGACTATAATTTCCCTGCAGTTGTTTACCATGATTGTGTATCGTATTTTCCGATTCGAGAGGGAAGAGCTTTTCCCAGTCAACGACCCAGGCAAGAGCGGGGATCGCAACGACCGCACCAAGACCATCAAGACATTTGTTCGTGTCAGTCTTATAAGCGCTTGCACGCAGTTACTTTGCAAACCCTTTTGGTTCATTGACGTTGGAGACGCGCACGCTAAAGATCTTCGGTAACAATTTTTTTCCGATTAGCTAGGACATCGAGCACAAAGGTGATAGCAGTGCTAATATGGTAATTGCGACTGTGACCCATTATTCAGACGTATGTTCGGACACGATATGGTGAGGCCGCAAGGATGACAGTGATGATGTTTTCATGCAGGTGTGCTTTCTACTGTCTGGGCGAATATACTAGACCTAACTGATATACATGTATGTGTTGATAGGGATGATCAGCCATTGTTGTTATTATGCGGTGATGACTCTCTTTGGCGTTGTAGAAGCAGGAAAATATCAACGAACTCATTCACGAGGTCCCATGGACGCTTCTCTCATAAGAGAAAGTTGACATTCGCATGTAAGCATCTATGATCCATTTGATCGGTCACAAATGCACAGATCTGCATATGTGCAGTCTAGTTTTGCGCACTATCAGCGTTACATTCCGATCATTCACGCTTGCAAGTACACTCGACTTTTTCATGGCGTCTCCCATAGGTTCCCGGGTCGTCTTGCCCTTGCTTGTTGCGTTTTGCAGGTGGCAGACAGAGCGTTCAGTCTACGCACAGTTATGTGGACAGTAACAAGGGGGTTGGGCTTGACTGGCTTCAATTGGCGCTATACTGACACACGTCCTTCTAGTGTTGCCACGATGCGATGTCAATCAACGGCACGCAGGATACACATAAATACCGCGTTGAACCGCTTGCCTTCCATCCTGATGTTCTACCTCCAAGTCATATGCACCCAAAGGCTATGGTCAGCAAGCGATCGAGAGACTATATACTTAACCTGCACGCCCACAATGGCTGGCTTTTATTCTTCTAACTATTTTTAGTCACTTACATATTTGTAGATTATCATCAGGCTCATCGTTAACGTGGATAAACCAGTTGCTTCCACTGCAAAGTACAACTGCATCCCGAATCCGCCCTCGCAGTACCTTGCTTCGCAAATATACCACGAACGTTTCATGCATTTCGGACTCGTTTGTCGAGGGCCCGTCAAAGATGCGACAGCCTGCCAACATATGATCAACGCATTGAATCAATAGCATTCCGCTATGCGGAAAAAGTTTAAAAAGGTCGGTATATGTATGGACATGTGGATGTCATAGATCTAAGTAGATTGAGCAGTGAATTATGCCAAAATTCCTAAACTCCTGCACCTCCATACACCTACATTCGCATTGGCTGAGGGCCAAGTCTTGCCTGGTTGAATGTCAAGTACCGTTTGTTAACCATTTCCCAATCCAGCACACTCCAGAACTCCTTCATATATTTCTCCTTGCCCCAAACTCCATGGTCGAGGAGCCAGCAATGCTCATGAATGCTGACACAGAACAGGGGGTAAATCGTTTCACCCAATTTACGTAGGTCCTTCGCGGAAGAGTCAAACTCCGGTTCTGGCGCATCATCAAAGATAGAACGTGCGCCTATGTGATTACGCGGTGTCGAGTGCAGCGTTCGTACAGGGGCAGAGGGGTTCAGTGGCGCAGGGCCCTGCGACATGCCTGACGTGGGTGATGTCGGTGTGTTTCCCAGCCCTGTGTTCAAGTGCGTTGGCTGTGGGCCATCGCGGAACCTGCCCTCGTGAAGCACCTCATGCCGACCCGCAGGATTTTCTGTGCACGCACGCGAGCGAACAAGAAGCGTGCCGGCAGCGAAGGTGGGCTGAATGGCAAGGTTGCCTCCAGCGTCCGTGATAAGCCAGATGTATCCCGACCCAGACATTCCTCTGGCGGCGGAAGAAAAGTTGTTGATGAAATGTGGGACGCTACCGAAATGTTCGCGGATGACCGGGGCTATGGGAAGACGGTGAATCTTATCTTCGTAGTCCTCATCATTTTTTGGAGGTCGCTGTGAAGTGAATTAGTATGGTGTAATGACTAGATGGGGGAGTTCGGCGTACAAGGCAGTTAAGGAAGAACGAATTGTTGAGGGCGTGACTGGCATAGGAGAAGCCAAGGGCATCTTTTCCAGAGCTAGCAGTGTCGATCACAAGTTGAGTGACGCTCTTTCGCTGGTCAGCAACATCTGTACATGCGTAAGTAATAAGCAAGCTGCCCACAAAACCTCACTTGCCAGGGAACATCTCGTTCAACCGATCAAGCAGACCTTGTTGGTACTCCTCGGAAACCATTTTAAGTGTCCTTGGCGACATGAAATTTGCAAGGCCCTCATCGACCTTGTAGTCGAGTTCTATCCGAGAGTGCAGGTGTCTCCGTGCACCCCAAAATTGCCTTGGATATTTCGTGCTCTTCCATGCAGACAATGCACCCGTAAGAGAGGAAGACGCTCGACGCAGACCAGCACTGCTCATGACGAAGACTGCAAATTATGTAGAAGGTAGCTCGGCCTTGGACGAGACGTGCAAGTTAGTGAAAGACTTATTTTTTGAATGCGACGGGTCGGGGTCTTTCCAAGTTGCCGGCCTTCTCTGTTTGGAAGAGACTGTTTCCTCCACGTCGTCGTCACTTTCAAGTAAAGCAGTTTGTTAGCCGTCACTCGTTCAACATGGCTGGCCCAAAGTCATCTTCAAAACCCTCACCTACGTCGTCAGAAAAATCTGTGGCAGTCTCAACCTTGTGGAAATCATATATTGATCAGACCCCCGACCGCCTCAAGTTCATTGACGCTTTCTTGGCGTTCATCGTGCTTAGTGGGGTGCTGCAGTTCGTGTACTGTGTGCTTGTCACAAACTTTCCTTTCAATGCATTCCTCGCTGGGTGAGTTTATTGGTTAGCGCATCAGATACGTATTGAGTGTCGTCAAAGGTTTGCAAGTTCAGTAGGCCAGTTCGTTCTGACCGCATCCCTCCGCGCACAAGTCAACCCCGAAAACAAATCCGAGTTCAAGGAGGTCTCGCCTGAAAGGTATGCACATCCTTTCTTACGGTTTGCATGGATACTCATTCCCTGCTAGAGCATTCGCAGACTTTGCCCTTGGCTCCATTGTGCTGCACTTCTTCGTATTTAACTTCCTCGGATGAACGTGTATAATATTAGGTGGAACTGGTCGCACAAACACACAATTTCGCTTGCAACCCGCTCTTGAAGCTCAAGGCTGTAAGCAAACTCTGTGTCCGTCGGAATAAAATGTTACACGGTAGTGAGTGCGGTATTATCAACAGTGCAGAATTGACAGGAGATGGGAATTGGGGAGCTGCAAACGTGATCGACTCAAACTCAATGCCTCCTCTCAAAAGAACTGGAGCGCTGTTGCAGTTGTCAGCGGCGTGCGCTTTGAGATACGATGATACACTATGCCAGTTACATACCCCGAATATGACGACTGCGAAGTCGAATGCGTATTCACCTAAAACAAATAAGCAAATGAAACAGTAAATGGCATGGCGGTCTACAGACCGACTTCAAGATACGACCGCAGCAACTCTAGTCGTGAACAATATATGAACAAAAGTTTCTCAGGTCACGGAGCTTGGACTCACGGCGAATGTCTTTGTTTGGAACCTGAGACAGTGCAGGTCTGTCGTGGCATGAGGGTCAACGTTTCGCACCAGCGGCATGGTAGACGTACGTAAGGCCTGTTGAGCGTCTTATGCCAGCGAGGAATGCACTGATGATGAGTGCATCCAAACCGAGGTGAAATAACCACCCAAACATCTTGTAGGTTACGAATGAAGTGAAGAGATGCTGGCGTTTATGTACTTCTGGAGTCGTGGACAAAGCAGACACGCGATTACTGCTACTGCCAGTGAGTGAAGCTACTATGTACGGATTCCCACGGAGGCTAGCTGGTGATAAAGTACTAGAAAGTCTACGTCATTTTAAGGTATGTCTGGCTCGGTCTGGTCTGGTCTCGGTTCTTATGTACATAGTCAATAAGGGCCTAAAAGGTAATTACAATGAACTTAAGTTGCATATCAGCACGCGGAAGTATGTGAATTACGACGAATTCTCAGATCTCAAGGGGCACGGGTTTATGAATGAGCCAAACATTAAATAGACAAGAAATAAGGTAAAATGTAATGATCAACAGTGACTCGTGTAAGGAAGACTGTCTCGAGCAATTGCTTCATGAACTGTGCTACTGTTTCAGCATTATGACACGCTTGTGGGATTCACCTGCAATTCCGACCTCCCGAGCCCCCCACCAGCATCATATTTTCTTTAACAGCACATACTCGGCCAACCCCGCCCCCCCTTCCGCGCAAAGGAAACGTTCCTACGACAGAACCGTGTCCAATAAAAGATTCATGAGACCAAGGAAGAATAATGATGAGGTACATGCCATGACAAGACTACCGATCCAGGCAGCCCTAAGCTGTGCAGCTTGGCCTGCGGTTGCGATGATCACATTGTATGCAGCCTCTCCCCTACTGACCACACTAGAGTTACACCAGCATGTATTGTAGAAGCTGGAATACACGAAAGTGCATGTCAACACCACCCATATGGAGTTTGCAATGGCTAATACTTTGGCCGTCCTTCGCAGCCAGTGGGATAACACCAGAGCAGCCCGTGCAGACAGTAGCTTTCGATGGGAATAACCTGCGGAGTAGTGGGCAAGGATACTCGACATCAGGAGCATCATCCAAATTAAGGTCGATATGACTCCGTAAAGGAGGTAACTCAGAGCTCGACACCCAATCCGCTGCTTGAAGTTAGCAAACTTGACCACTCATCACTTCCGAAAAAACGCACGGTAGTAGGAGTGAACCACGCCATTATGAACGCTGCCCCGACTGTTCCCCACTGTAACACAAGTGAAGCACACGAAGCGACGGCCATTCTTGTGAACACACCGGGTGCCCAGTGACTGTGATGTTTACCGTAAGGCTGGGCGCAGTACATGGCGATCTCCTCGGGGGACCCATGTCGATTGCTCGGGTGAATGGGTTCGGCGGTGTCGGACTCAACCCATTCACTCCCCAAACTAACGGGAATGCAGTTTTGAGCCTTCTCGGACGCCTCCTCGAACATCAGCAAGACAGTGTCAGCTGTCGACGCCCATTGCAACGAACGTGAGTAATTAAACACTGGAGGGGTAAGGAGTTCGTCTGGAGACATCACGTCTTTCTCCTGTGCAGTTATTGTTAAAGCTCTTCGGGCGGACGCAGTTGACGTTCCCAGACGAGCACCTGCTGGCTCTGTGTGTGCATGCCGGTCGGCATGATTATAAGCCGCTTGTAAACGGCCGAAATCACATTTTGGGGAGAGTTGCAGCCATCCAACGACTATTGGGATTAGCCACAGCCACAGTGAACCAGTGGCATCGCCGTCGGAATGAGAACTTGAGTAAACATCCGCTGGCGAGTTGGCTACATTCATGATGTAGGCGACAACGACCCAGGCGATGGAGGTCGCGGACGCAATTGACCACGTATGTGTGTAGTTCACAAATTCAGAGAACGATTTCCACCAGCAGTCGTTTTCAGGAAGGACGACGAGAGATGGGAAATGACTGAAATGGAGTCTTAGTGGAACTTGCTGAAGGCTGCTCAAGATAGAGACAGCGAAACGTGAATTGGGATAGTGCACCGATTGATCAAATCGGCGGTGGATCCAGCGAGAATTGAGGAGGGTGATGAATATAGAGTAACCAGCAAGTGTTGGCGATCCGACGGTTAAGACAGCAGACATGAGATTGTCAAGCCTGTACTGTGCCCCGAAGGGGAGCTGCGAGATAAGTGCAAGGTTTGGCAGTAACCATGCACTGAAATCTTGCGAAAATACGGTCCACTGAAAAGGTTCCCGTCCGGTTCCGCAGACTGAGGTGCACAGCGAGTAGCTTATCGATGTCGCATCAGAAGCATTAGATACAGGATTTCCGTTGCCATCGAGTAGACCGACTAAATTGTTTGTAGCGTTTGCATTCGCCACAATGTCAATTAGACATTGAGTGAAGTTGAGTCCAGCTACCTTTCGGACAGCGTGCATCAGTAGTAGGAAACCTGGTAATAGGAGGTGAATAAGAAATTGGATCACCAATGGCCTACTCGAATATTGTACTTACATGCCTGAGTACCTGTGTGCAGGCGCATCCAGTTCGGTTATGCGAGTTATGTGCGGTCAATATATGATTCTCTTGACAGAATTAACATCATTATATACTTGAATGAAAATACCTCACCGATAGTGTTTTGAAAGATGACTGTTGGCACGGCACCTTTGACAATGGGCCGCCAGTGAGCTTTATGAGTCCTGCTGTATTCGGTGGATTCCGAGTGCATAATAGAACATGCTTGATGCCCGTCGCATCGTGACCCTGCAACCTGCTGTATCTGGGCTATGAAGTTTTATCTGCGGCGATGAATTCCTGTGTCTGCCAAGGAACTGGGTGGAGATAGTGCTAAATATACTATAATAATGTCGTGTTAGCAATTGCAAGACGTCGTACAATTTTTTTCCTCGCTTGCATGCAAACATCAGGGAAAGAGTACTTATTGCGATGGACTCTAGAGTCTAGGCTCTAGGGATCTTATTAGACCGTTACGTCACCAAGGTCCAACACCAACTTGAACGTACCTACCGCTCGTCAGACCATCCCTGCGCCGCTGAGGATCACACTCAGGCTAGCAAGCACACCTTGTCATCCATCCAACAATCTTCCTGTCCCAAACGTATGGTGGATGTTTGGTCAAACAGCCAAAATCACGGCCAAGTTGCCAACCTACAACACGTCAGCGAGCGCTCAGGCATTCATGTGGCGCAACTGCCTGGCAATTATGCCATAGGCATGTTCGCTTCGTGCTTTTCTAGGAAATTTCTTCTTCCTGTATTTTCGGCTGCGAAATCTCAAGTGTTACCCTAGCACAGTCATATCCAAGGGTAACTTGATAGGTCCTAATGTGGTCCTTGCGATTCCCACAAATGACTCTTGCTTGTGTAGCCACCATTGAAACCGAATGGGAAATGACCCGGCCCTATCGATTCGGGGAATATGATACAACAACCGGAGGGAATTTTCTACAAGAAAGAGCGGTGGTGCAGCATTTTCTGTGAGGTTCTTATCGTGTTATCCTTCTCTTCTTTCATGACGTTCGAGAACAGTTTGAATCCGGGAAGACAAGCGTCCCCTAGAATCAATAAGTAAACCTTTCATAATCTGGGATGAAAACCGCACGTTGCAATTGAAAGGCAGCACTGTGCGACTGGAGTGCTAATTAATTTCACTACCTCTTAGATCTCGACTTTAAGATAGAGCCTCTTCTACGCTGGTCGCGCGTCACATGTGACAGTTCACGTCCAAGATCGCATCCTAGTCACCCTTCGCGTCTACCTAGTACCAGTAAATTAAGCTCTTGTTTCCATCCAGAAACGACCGCCAAGCACGACAGGTTTTTACTGAGGGAAATCTGCGAGGCCACCCTCTAAGAGTTATACGCCAGAAGCCCTTCGACCTAAGAAGCTCCGAGCACCTGTAGTTTCATTCGTAGAACGTTTGTTAAAATGTCTAGACGCTACAAATATCAAGAGGTCTTAGTTCCGGGGCGCAGGTCGTGTACGCAAGGTTTATGCAAAGCTCTATGGGAGTATGTCGAAGAGGAGCGAGTTCCACCTAGTCAATGCCGAAAGTTCGCTCTGCATGTTCTACATGTTCCCTCACGCCTACGCGTCGTTTCCCAGTTAGCTCACCTCTACCATCGGTCGAATCCTGGGACCGATGAAACACATAAAGGTTCTCAACGTGGCACGTCTGACATGCTCAGGGGACTCTCGACCGTGTTAATGAAGGCACTATTCAAGAAAACAAGCGTCATCACTCAAGAGCCTATGAGCGTATACTTGTAGAGGTCGTGAAACTACTGTAGTAACTCAGCCTGTCTCCCGAGACTGTGAAAGAGCCCCCAACAATGCAAGCCATTCGGTTAAACGAAAGTATCACTGGTGTTCCTCGATGGAGTAGCAGTACATTATCACAGCCTGGCATAAACTAAGACTTGTTCGACCAGTCCCCTCGCTGTATGTTCGCTATATAAGGGCTTTAACTAACGACGGCGCATCTCCACAAGGCTCAGCCACGAGTCAGTGACGTTGAAGTGCCGACGTACGGAGGAAGGTTAACCGGTTCAATAGTTCGATCAGAAGGCACAGTCTGGAACTTTATTCCTTTGCGCCAGGAACAAGTTCACTTATTGGGTATGAGACCGTAAGACAGTGTTTCTGGACCAACCGTGTATCTTGGCTGTTAAAACACGTAACACTAAGGAACAGGAAATTGGCCCCGAGACAAACTAAAACTAAAACTAATCCTTGTTCATGACTGTACCAAATTCTCCGTTGACACTTGTCTTTTTCGTCCTTCCACCATAACGAGTTCTGCACGATCGATTAAGTTAAATTAGAATAAGGGTCGTTGTTAAAATGTTTGGTTAAGCCGCTCAGATCTCGTATGGAGCAAGCACAGTTGGTGCTCGAACATTGTGTCATAGACACTCGTATGAAAACAAGATGGAACTACGTAAACCACTGGAGCCTTAAAACTTATCGTAAATAAACACAGCGATACGGACGTCAAAGCTTCGAACACGGTCTCCTCTGATACAAGAAAGAGACGCTGCACGTTTGTGCAAAGTCACGCGAAGAAACGCTTAAGTGACACTTAGCGACTTTAACTGGCAGCACAGTAAGCGACTATACTTAGTCTTTTAGACTATAAGCCGTAACTACTCGACCACAACTGCTAGTTATTCTACAAGTTCTAGCGTTTCCATACTATGTGCGTAGTTAAGGGATAGTATGGACATGTTTTTATGTATTCCACAACCTCTAGGGACATTAACAGTGCCTTGTCTTGGGGTTTCCACTCAGATAAGAGCAATAGAATAGACTATAGTTCAGTGGCTTTTTATTTCCGAAACCCTTGTGGTAGGGGCTGTAGCTAAATGGAAGGGATCCCGGGGAAGAGCAACGATGGTAACGTTTTCTAGAGATGAGGTACTACTGCGGCCTTCACTCCCGGTATGAGGTGTTTGCGGGTGTATAGTTTAGATACCACGATAAACCGCAGCTCCAGTCAGATGGGATGTTGCTGACCGAGTAATCAGTGTAGCGGGCTAAGTCAGTGTTCAAACGCACAATGTTAGACGAGACCTAAAGTAGCTCCGCCCCATATTGCACGTACACTATCGTCTACCACACAGATCGAGATTGTTTCTTCATTAAGGGAAACGTGACCGCGCCTAAGCTGTCTCGCCACCTATGTAGTGATGATCACTC
>JRHT02000202.1:54982-67105 GCA_011800875.2 Suillus brevipes Sb2 | reverse complement strand
CCTTGAGGTGGCGCTTTGTTGCGGCGCTGAAGTCCTTCTCAGATTCGTCAATGAACGTTTCCCAAACGATGGGAATCTTAAAAGATGAATTAGTTGTATTGTAGTATAATGAAAGAACTTACGATGATCGGCCACGCAGTTATCACTGCGAATTTGTATTCATCCGCGGTGAGAGATCCACCAGCAGGCTCCCCAACACGGAGTGGAAGCTTCCCGGCCCATAGAGGTGCTTCGAACTAGGTAAATGATTAGTATAGCATGTAGTCAGTCGGTAGATCAACTCACCGAGGCCAGAAACTTATGAATCATGTCGAGCTCGCGACCTCGGGTGTCAGTTGAAGCACGAAGTGAGGGAGTTAAGATCCACTGAGAGTACCACTGTGCCTTGACAATTCCTAAATAAATGTTAGAATATAGTACCGATGTTGACTTGTTACACACCTAGAAGAAGGTTGTGCATCGGGTGGATTATGGTATGTTGGACGAGATCAAAGTAATGGAGGCGGGCAAGTTCGGTCCATCGAGCGCCGTGTTCCTTGAAAAACACTGTGTGTTCTTTGTCGTCGGACAGCGCATGATCCTCGTAACATCGTTGACGATGATCTTGACCACTATGAGGAGGAAATTCTTTGAAAAATGTTGTAAGCGTGTCATAGAGGTAGTTGCAGTACATACCGTTGCGTAAGGATTGATCCGAAAACAAGTCTTCTTGCGATACGGTGCACTTGGAGCAAGGGGCCGTGTTGTGACTATGGTCAGCAAACCCGCTAAGCTTACACATTGCGGGATGGTCGCACACTACACCAAGGAGAATGAGACGAACTCGTCGACCTGTATAACCTACTTCAATATACATCGAGACTCTGATGAAAGACAAACGGACCTTGTGGATATGCTGGAGTGTGAAAGATGATGCCGTCGTTGTATAGTTTGAGGAGATCATCCATGATAAACTTCATGTAGTTTTGAAGTTGTTGTCCAGTGGGCTCCTTCGGTCTGGGTGTCATGAAGCATACAAGTAAATTTTCTGCGCGGTACCTGAGCGCCCTGGGTAGATTTGAGACGCACAACGATAGCACACCCGATGAGTGGCTTGGCCCATACACGCTCGTCTTGCGTCCAAACCTGATAACATTTATTTGATAGAAAATGAGTAGATAGATTAAAATGTACCAATCCAAGCTCATCGTGACTCCAATGCGTAACTCTTCGTTGTCGTCGGGGTCAGAAAAGAATGGTTTTTGATCCGGTCCTTGGATGGTCTTCCATACCTCCCCATCAGAGATATCCTTGAGTTCACTGGGAACCGTTAAGCGTGATTTCCATGAAGTACATGCTTGCTCGTTTTCGCCTCGTGCAAGGAAGTCGGCAAGTAGCGATGATGGAAGTTGGATGGGTACTGCGCATGCTGGTGGGGGGCGTTGTGACTGCTGTCCAGTCAATCTTCGGAACAACCTGTTAGATATGGGCTTGAATAAGCGACTGTCACAATCCGGACATAGAGCGTTGATAGGTGTATCTGTGGAGAAGATGCGGTGACAACCTGCACAAATGGGATATATCGTAAATCGGTCCTGTAAATCAAAGCGATTGATAATGGTATGTAGTGTAACTGGAATGGGGTTAGTTGCATCAAGCACTCGAAGACCAAGTAAAATAGTGTTGATTGTAAAAAGGATAAGTGCGCAGGCACGAAAGGAGACATGATGCTTAGCGTGAAGGACTGCGACCAGGATCATGACGAGTCGCGCGAACCATTCAGAGTGACTGTTTTGATACAGCTTGTGTGCATCTGGTGGGGCATCATACTCTGATTGCATGTTTGCCTGAACTCGAGGTAGTTGTTCACGAGTAGTTCTTGATGGGCTACTACCATGGTCAGAACCAGAGTCTTCACTATGCCGCTCCTCGGTATGGAGTAAAGGGTTGTGATGGAGCTCATCTCCAGCATCGGGGTCGTCGTATAAACCTCGTACCCCAGACTGTCCTTGCGGCGTGTCTTGCATGGGAGTGTTGTCGTCATCCTCACGAGGGATGACAAGGACAGCTTGTCCATCTGCCTTCTTTCGTTGAGGGGCAGATGGAGACCGCAGGAGAGATTGGCGTGGTACCAGTGCAGGCCGAGATTGAGCGAGTGAAATGGGTTGACCATCGTGAAGCGGGACCTGCCCTGGACGCATGATGGATGTTGGAAGAGGGTGAGGAGGAAAGACGACGCAGAGATAAGTGCTAGATGAGGCAATCGGCGACTGAACGCCTGCATCCGACTCTTTAGTTTCGTGGTGCGAGCAAGACAGCGGGGATGATGGAGCCTGAGGAGACGACGGTTCGGGAATCCCGCTGTCGACATCCATATAAGACCTTACAAAAGCACTTGTAAGTCAATGAGATACACGAATAAATGAGACATGACGTATGAAGGTGATGGAGAACGTCTCGAAAAATCTTCAGGTGGATTTGGCGCTCGAGATTGAGGAGCGAAATCGAGTATTCGGGAAGTTGTTGCTTGAGATATGGGATGAGATGCAGATTGAGGGGGAGCTCCTCGAGCACTTCGAGGAGGGCCTGGCCCACGTGCTCGAGAGGGGACTCCTTGGCCGCGTTGAACAGAGCTTGAAGCTCCTCGTCCTCGTTGCGCTATTGCAGACAGGCCGAGGTTTTGATTTCGGCGATGGTTTTCCCGCTGATATGCGGGGATGTTCTGGCCGCCTTTGGTGGGAGCTTGCCGTTTGCAAAGATCGCAGTCGCACCATACGAGACGTCGATTTGACCTTGTCGTGATAGACCAACAGTCCATTGCGGATGTGAGTAAGATATCTCCGTTCAAGTTGAGCAAATGTTGCACGAACAACGAGTGGTCTGCGTCCTGATGGTCGTTCATGGTGGTGGTAGGACGATAATTTTAAGTATCCGATAAGGGACTTGGATGAAAAAAATGTTGCGATGTGTATGCGCCGTCTAGACGCTACACACATCTGGCTCTGGCTCTCAGTGAAACTTCTTTGCGCGTACCGGTGCCGCGCCCCCTACGAAATGCAAACGAGGCCCTTCTACGTTTTAATCTATACACATGAGTCAACACAACTCTAACATTAGGCGCCGTAGTTGATCGTATCGAGTATGTACGGTTCGAAGATCTGATGGTGCGTAGTAGAGGATGAAGGCAGCTGTCCTAGTTGGTTTCGATGACTAAGTCATTGTAGTTGTAGTTACGGCTTCTACCTATACCTATTCAACTTCCGACTAACTTAGGGCTCAACGCAGTGAATGTCCGCAATGTCCGCAACTGCCGCTTCCAAAACAACTACCCATCATTGCTAATGAGAACACAGCTACTTATGATCTGTATCCTCCTTTCCTGTTTAGCTCCTGAACTGTGTTCCACCAGCTTGGTATACAGTCACATGGACTTGGCCAATGACACCGATCATCTGGTTACTTGATAATTCGGCGCTACACGTCATCAAATCCCCCACTCGTTAGGACTTTGAGCGGTACGTGAACCAACTGCAGTGCTGTGACTTTGCTGTCACTACTGGCAATGTGTGCAAGAATCCTTTTCTGACCAATATATATATATAGTTGGGCGTTCAACGTTCAACTTCAGCGCAAGAATGGGTAGTTCCTAAGTTCCGGCGTGTCTGGCATGTCTGGCGTGGGAGCTGATTCATTTTCAGGGTTCGTCCCCACCGGAATCCCGCTCATGATTCATCGAAATTGCCAACCTGCCCACTCGCACTCCCATCGTGGACAACGACAACTGCACGTTGGCTATACACGGCTCCTTACCTAGAGTCTAAAAGCGACTATGTAGGTATTTGTGCCGCCATCATCCTTTAGGTCCAAATGCAAGAGAGACGCCCGTTGCTTCTACACAGAATGTTCCCTGGTCAGTCAGATCTAACCTTGATTAGAGATCTTATCACTACCGCATTCAACGCAGTGTGACTCGTGAGTAGCTTTTTGTTCCTTCATTTGCAAATTGACGCGTATTCGCTCCTTATTTTCTTGGCGACCAGTACATCTCTTGTGCCAAAGTTCAGAACGCCCGTACGGCAGCTTGGACACAGCTTACACTTATCCTCTGGCGCGGTGTTCATAAATGAACGGCAACAGTCTTGTGACACACAGCATTTTGACGTCCATTATGGAAGCTACAGGATTCTCTTATCATGTCTAATAGGCGCCACAAACGCATTCATATAGAGCTGGCGTACCTTTGATCATGAGTCCCACCCCAATTTGACCCACCAAGCATGTCTGTGCCATCACCATCGAGTTCACCATCAAGTTCAAGCTTGATGCTCGATAATGTCGGTGCGCTAGTCCCAGAGGAACCACCTGTGATTATGTGTGGCTGGCAGGATTTTCTTCAGCAACAACCAACAGTTCAATCGGAATCAGACGACGGACACATACCTAGTATACCGCTCGCCCCGTATCCGTATCCAGCCCCGCATCAGGCGCCAGTTGAACACATTATCTCGCCACATTGTCGACCGCTCACTCCTGACTCCCCTTTCATCCCAGGGCATCCGCCATCGAGTTCAGATTTGATGCTTGATGATGTCAGTGTACTAATCCCAGAAGGATCGCCAATCTGTGGCTGGCAGGGTTTTCATCAGCGACAAGCAACAGTTCAACCAGAATCAGACGACGGATACATACCTAGTGCACCGCTCACCCTGTATCCGTATCCAGCAATACCAGTTGAACACATTATCTCACCATCTCACCGACCACCAACTCCTATCATCCCAATGTCTCCGCCGTGCGGTTACTTTCCTACGATACCTTCGCCAGTTTATGACCCCCCTTTCGTCCCAACAACTCCGTTATGGGATTACTTTCCCGCGATACCTTCGCCACCTTCGTTTATTTCGCCTAAGCGTTATGAGGAAGGAGAGGACCATTTTGTTCGTCGGTGGCAGAAATGGTGAATTTTTCGCTTACGTTGGGTGTTGCTTGCTCAACGGGTTATGGTGTACAAGGGATCAGTACGGCAAGCTGTGGGTGCCAGATAGGTTTAGGTCCTGGTCACCTTCGCCTGTAGGCATTCCAGGAGTCGATGATTATTTCTATTTCTACCTCAACTTCCGCTCCATGAGCCAGGGAGGCAAGTTTTCATTATGTCGAAGAAATATTGAACAGCATGCCTACTGAATAAGCTTATAGGGAAGAAGTTACTTGTTTTTAGCGACTTCAGTCCAATCTTAGACTCCTTTCTTCGGTACGTTGCCTTGGAATGGATAGTGCTGATAACATTGATACCTGATTCCCAGTACTGTATTTGTCGACGTTGACTACGATAAACCCCTCGAGTGCCCTATTCATCGACTTTTCCAAAAGATGAAGATACTTCGGTCCAGATTGGACGATGCACGGACCTTCTTGGATGCAGAGCAACTTCCAGAAGACCTTCCAACCAAGGCTGCAGTCTTCGGCTTCAACGCGTCTACTGGGCGTAAGTTTTACATTCCTCCTCATGTCGAATAACTCTGATCAACATGGATAGGCGAAGTGGCCGCTGAATTTGTTGCTGGTCTTGTGATACATCTAGGGAAATTGTTGGAGGTCGTGGAAGCGGAAAGCAAGCAGCCGTGCGTGTTTTCCAGTCAATCATCCTTGTCCTTTTTAGTTTATAATCGCGCAGGGTTAAGCAACTCGAAGAAATGTTGTCTAACAATCAGATTTCCTTTGATCTTCTCGAGTATTACTACGAGGAAGGAAAATCTTACATCTATAACTCTGGGCTTTTAAACAATGGTTTAGATGTCGAGAGGCCTATTGTGGGAACTATTTTCTTTGCTCATTCATCTTCACTGATATGCTGCGTGAAAGATCATGGTTGTCTTGAAGAGTACCCGCTTCCTTGATGATGATAGAACGTGAGTGGGGATCTTCCGGAACATGACTGTGAAAAAATCCTGACTAAATTCGTTCAGGGCGTTGCTCATCGAGATGGAGCATCTTGAGTGGGATGGCGTTCGTTTGGAGAAGCGCTCCTTGACATCTGATCTTTTTGCATTCCAGGTACTGTGACAACTCTCCAGTATCAAATTACCATTTATTCACTCAGTGATTTTAGGGTACTCGAGCCATCTCATCCCTGTTCCTTCAACCTGTCACAGACGAAGCCTTTGTAAAAGTGACTGGTGAGAACTTTGCCCCTCATTTCTTCATTAATATGTTAAATCATCAATATAGAGCGTGGAAGACTCTATCTTTCTTACAGCAAAGTCTGTTGTGCAGAGTGTAAGTGCCGTATTACTCCATCTTCTTACCACGCTGTTTTCATGCTCCTTATTTGCAGACTATGACGATACACCAGTGCGGTCGGTTTTCAATGGCAACCCAACACCTCGTACCAGGCGGGTGATGGTTGACCCAGTTGGTTTTCATCGTGCCTTGCAAGGCTACAACCCACATCTGTGAGTTATTTACCTGTTCTCTGTGTCGACGCTAAGGAGCATCATAGGCGTGTGCCACTTCCCGACAATGCGGAGGAGCAAATCGCGCGCCTTCCATACTGGATTGATGGATATGATCTTGAAATGAATGTGAGCAATTTGCAACCATATTTCGCTGGCCGCTCAAGCTAATCATGATATCCAGCGATGGCGAACATTCAATATCTGGGATTTGAAGCCAGCAAAGTTTGATCAAGAGGCATGGAGCAAATTAATTATGGACGAAGATACCAAAGTGCGCGCGATCATATTGTTTTCTTGGCTTCGTTTATCTTCTGTTGCAGGATCTTATAAGGGCACTAGTGGATAATACTGGTTGTTCTGTAGGCGGTCTAAAGCCAGCGCAGTTCAATAAAGGACAGGTGTGTTTGAATCACCGCCGTTTTTTGTCTCTCATTCAAAATTTCATAGACAGTCCTCCTTAAAGGACCACCAGGAACTGGAAGAATGACAGCCGTTCATGCTGTCTGCAACCTCCTCAAAAGACCTCTGCTTACTATAACTATCACTGCTGATGTCTTATTATTCGACCTTGAGAATCTGTTGTCAGATATTGCTCTGCGCGTATCGGTTAGTCCATCTCGCAGCTTTCGATGGCTCTTTGACGGGACCTGGTTATCGTTTAGCTGGCAGCCACTTGGAATGCGGTGATCGTGGTGAAAGGCGCCGATGTACGTACTCTCTTCGACAACTTGCACTATGATTTATCACGTCACCCAGCGTTTATTAGAGTCGAAAAATCGAGAAATAATGGTATGTTTTGGCTGTTAGACTCTTAATATTCGAATCTTGATTTATCTTCAGGATTGCGTCAACACTGTTCTCCGTCAATTCGAGTCAGATGATTGTATCTCGTTCTGGGTATCGAGTGCCTGCGGCGAAGGACTCTTGACGCGGTTTTCTACTGGTGCGTAATCCGATTTTCTGATCTGCTTCTACTTCTGAATGTTCTTGAAGTCGTCGATTTTCCTGAACTGGACGCTGCAGCCCGACGTCGTCTTTGGCTCGGTCACTTTGGCTTGAATGATCCAGTTGCAATTTGCGCGCGCACACTTATTAGCTCCTCCGTGGATCAGAAGGAGATGGATCATTCATTGCTTCTACGCGATATCGAGAAACTTTCACGGCATCAGTTGGATGGTAAGCCTCATGTTTGCCACTGACGTGGTGTCTGATGACTCTTTCAGGGAGGATGATTGACAATATTGTGCGGTCTGCGCGAGCACTGGCTGCCTCAAAGTAAGTCCATTGCTATATGTTACCGAGTGCACGCTAATGACTGTTTTACAGTGGGGAACATCTGTCCATCCACCACATCAAATTGGTCATGAAAACACAGCGATTGGATGGTCTTTCTTTGTGGCAGAAGCTGACTCGGGTTTTGACACGTCCGGCGAAGGTTCTTCACACGAGTGTGGTGGATTACTAGGCGGAAGGCTCGTTGATTCAGTGCTCATGGAATGTACTATACCGAGACTCAGGTTCTTATCTGGGTTTGTTTGTTTGTAAAATAGCTGTAAGTGTGCCATTTGGTGTACGATATCAGATTGCGGACCTGTTATCTCCAAAGACGTTCTCCATTCACGAGTGAATTTCAGCTAGGGCGGTAGACCCTAGAAGATAATGTAAGAGGTTGCTCGACGTTCAATGTGATGAATAATTGAACATGTCTCAACAATTACGAAGCCTCGATGGAGCGATGTCTTGTGGTCATATCCCTCTCAATTGCTCTTGCGCAGCTTGGTGAAGCCTAGCAAGACGAACAGCGCGTTCCCGGATTAATTCCTCGCCAAGCTACATCCCGACCTTTCCGAAACCAATACCAGGACCAACGCCAGAGCAAACCTCAGCTACAGCTCCGCAAAGACCTTCTACATTCAATCGCTGTCAACGGGATAAATGACTGGGAGATGAAAGGTATGTGATAATGTAACAAAAAATGATTCAAAACACAGGTCATGTAGCAGAGCGAGCGAGTAGCAATAAGCGTGAATTGGAAGAACAAATCAACGAAGATATACACATACCAGAAAAAGTAGCGCAGGAAACCATACATTAATGATGACCATCAGTATGCTCAGTAGACGTACAGCAAATAAGGAGCCAGAAGCGAGTCCAGAGTCCAGCCTGTCGTATCATTATATCAGGGCGCGAGGGCGTTGGGGTTGTACCAGTAGTTGTGGTAGCATCGCCGATGACAGGTGCGGTGGACGATGAGGAGTCAGCTGCCTGTGGTTGCGAAGATGGGTTGGCGACATTGGGCTTGGGAGGATGTGAGCTGCCTGCAGTAGGTTTCTTGAAAGGCAATGGTTTTTTCCGCTTCTCCCTCGCACAAGCGTTTCTCTAGGCAAAGTTGAAATTCATGAAATCCGAGGGAGACAAAGAACATACACGTTTCCCTTTCGCATACGGAACCTCTACATCAGCGGGACTGCGCCCTCGCAGCTCGATGCCTTCGCCGCTTTCCCTATGCTGTTTCAAAACATTTCGAACCCAATCGAGAGGAGGGGCCGGTGACGTATCCTGGGCATCGGAAGGGCTGTGGCCGAACAAGCGGCTGAGAAACATGGGCCTGGTGCCTGACGGTGTTGAGGGACGACTTCGTGCAGAGGACTGAGAACACGGATGTTAGGAAAATAAAATTGAAGGGAGAGTGACGACACACATGCGATGGTGGGACTCCATCGAAGAAGCCTTGAGGGACGCGATTGACAGGTGGATATACCTGGATGGGAGGGCGCGTAGCATTGACCTATGATGTGTATGTTTGAACACGATGATGACTTTTTACGAAGGAGTCACATACATGGAGTGTCGACTTCTTGGCCTGGCAAAGCGCGTTCAGTTGTGAGAATGTAATGAAATGAGGTTGACTGTCAACTCACCTTTGGATCCAACAGGAGGTCGTCGAGGCCAGCCTCTCGTAGAATTGCAGCAATATCCCATATATACGCGTTCTTGTCATTGCAGCCAGTTGCCAGTTGCTTTCCACCCGCTGAAAACGACACGCAGTTCACGTACTCTGCACGCTGGATGGGCGAACTGATGGGTTGTCCATTGTCGAGGTTCCACAATCGCGTTGCATCGTCGTCCGAAGCGCTTGCAAGGATGCTGCCGTTGGGTGATATTGCAATGGCACGGACAGCGCGGTTGTGTTCATCCAGTACCGCTGTTTGCTTCCAGTTGGTTGTATTCCATGTCCTAATTGAGGAATCGGATGACCCGGAGATAAGTGATTTTCCGTCCTTGGTCCAAGCAAGGCACTCCACTGTGCCGGTGTGTCCTTTGAGAGTCGCAACTAGCTTGCCTGTCTTTGCGTCCCAGATTTTGATCGAGCATTCATAATCATCCCGGCCATCATCTCCACCGGTCGCAATCAAAGTTGTGTCTGGTGAATAGACGACTGTGAACACGTAATTGTGCCCGGTTTCGATTGATGCGAGGATGTTTTCGATTGGCTCGGGCATTGTCTCTCCGCTTTCGACCTCCCATTGCCTTGCAGTCCCATCCAATGATCCGCTCGACACTCTCCGACCATCTCGGCTCCAGCAAACAGACAACACTCTATCTGTATGTCCCGTCCATTTCTTGACAACCTTGCATGTGTCAATGTCCCACAACCTCACTGCACCATCATTGCTCCCGCTAACCACTTTCTTCCCGTCCGGAGACAACGCTATACTCCACACTGCACTATCTCCGTCTCTCCAGTCATCTCCTATCTGTTTTCCGCTCTTCACGTTCCACACTCGGAGCGAGCCATCCCATGAACAAGTTATGATCCGCTGTCCGCCTGGCAGGTGGACGGCCCCACTGACCCAATCGGTGTGTCCTTCAAATTTCTGGCGATGCGATATCGTTGATGTCTCTTTCTTGTTGCCGATGGGTGAAGCCATGTTCCAGAATTCCTACCACCGAGTGCAGCGCCATCTCAGCTTTCATCCACCAAATTTAAATCATCACTTACAAGGACAGCAGCGATAGGCGGGCAGCAGGGAATAATGACTGTTATGGTCAAGTCAGAGTCGAATCTTCTGTTTCCTGGTACGTTTTACATGCCTTATCCTCGTGTCGTCTCACAGCTTTTACACAGCATAGGCTATGCACCTGAAGCGCCCGAGTATCATGTGATCATATTTCAGTCCACGATTAGCTAGTCCTCAACCTCCATGGAAGACGAGAGGCCGTTCGCCATGAAACATCCTCGTGAGTCCTCACAATCTACCTGGAAGTTGAGTTGCGTTGCTATCGTCTGGTATCTAATCGGTTATTTAAAGCTACAGCGAAAAGCTGTTCAGAAGCAGCAGCTTCTTTAAAACTCACCGACCGATGGGTCCCGGGACATGCTGACGACAACGACAAGGAGCAAACCGATTTACTTGCGCAGACCTAATCGCTGTCGCGTACGATCTTATCGAGTGACACATTGGGATGTGTCGTTCCTCTGCGGAAACCACGCCTACTTGAAGCTGAAAACAGACCACCAACTTTCAAGTTTCCAGAGTTCGATGGCGATGACCGGGCGTGTGTATTCGAGCTCGTAGGATCACTATGTACCATCGTGACCATACTGTCCTTCAGAACAAGAATACTGGAAAAATTTCAATCATCTCTGCTCGACTTTCCTGCAGAATCAAACTCATTGTTGCCACGCCAGATATGGTCATGTTTGCGACTGCTGGATTCGAGGAGTTCATCAAAATCTAGGGAATGGTGACGGGAAAATTGGTGACTGCTCTCGAAGATCACATGGGAATATGGACCCCGGGTGGAAAGGCGTTTATCTCCCGGTCATTTCAATGAATTTCGACTTAATCACGACCGCGACTTGAGAGCAAATCGTTCTTTTGTCCAACCACAACAACAACATCTAAGCCAGTGCAATATCTCCCAATTGATGTATATTTGTGGGTGCATCGTTGGACGATATGGTGCGATTGTGGACCTCACTGACCCTATGGTCATGCTGTCCTTCGGAACAACTTTAGAACACCCGTTCATCGACATCATCCAGCTCGACCTGCAAAATCAATCATTACCCGAGTATCATGGCAGATACCATACCTCTCATGCTCTGTGATTACGCATTAATACGCTGACTTCGATGTCACATCGCAAATATTGATCGACAGCTGTGCCGTACTAGCTCAGACCCCATCCCATTCCTCAACAGTCCCTCACTCACACAGCCCTAGAAGAGCATTCCTATCCAATATCATTCTCCACCGCCTAAATAATTCCCTTTCAGTCAAACAGGACTGATTCCTCACACGCCCCCTCGTTCGAGAAAAGGTCCCACTCGATGAGAGGACGTTCAAGCGCAGCGCAAAGTATGTGCCTTTTTGCAGAGGAAAAGACTTGATCACGTCCGAAACGTGGCCAGCGAACGATAGTCGAATAACAAGTACAGGAAGTAAAAGCAGGATGAGACGCCTGATGTGATAGAGCGGACGTTTGTGCAGTCGTTTGAGACGCGTTCGCGTCGGATGGACTGCGTAATTACATAGACGTGATCATCTATCGATCGTGCAACAGCCCTACGTGAGGGTATGAATCAGCCAAGTTTGTTTGTGCGAAAATGAATCAAAATGGGAGAATACACCAGATCCATCACAGACACCTCGTTAAACATCGTCCTATCACTCACGCGGCG
>JRHT02000202.1:0-54957 GCA_011800875.2 Suillus brevipes Sb2 | reverse complement strand
CTCGTTAAACATCGTCCTATCACTCACGCGGCAAAAATACCAGGCGATAGCTACAGATGGAGGAGTAAGTGAGTAGATCATTCGAACATCCATCAGTATCACAAACGCCCAATCCAATCAAGAGCGTAGTAGTGTGTGGTATCAAAGGTAACAGCTCGAAACATAGCAGAGGCGGACCTTGTCAACGAAAGGCGCAATATTCTGAGGGCACGCGAGGAATCATGGTAGAGACGAGGAAATCGTGGACTGATGACGACCATCCTGGTATTCAGGAGATAGACACCCAATAAAGAGCCAGAAACGAGTCCAGAGTCTAGCCCGTCTGAGCAATACATCAGGGCGTGAGGGCGTCGAACTTGTAGCTGCGGCATTATCACCGACAGCAGGTGTGGTAGACGAATTGGAGACAGCTGGCTGGGGTTGCAAAGATGGCTGGGTCTGAGTTGCTGTGCCAGATTGTTGCGTGGCACTGGGCTTGGGAGGCCGTGAGCTGCTTGCAGTAGCGTTCTGCCAGGGCAGCGGTCTTTTCCGTTTCTCCCTCGCACAAGCATTTCTCTACGTGATATTAGGTAGGTTGAGCTGCAAAAGAGAAAGGACTTACACGCTTGCCCTTTGCGCAGGGCTGCGCCCTTGCACCTCAATTTGTTCGCCACTTTGTCTCCACGGTTTCAGAAGGTTTCGAGCCCAGTCGAGAGGAGAGGACGGTGATATATCATCGGAGGGGCTGTGGCCAAACAATCGGCTTAGAAACGTGCTGGCTGGCAGTGCTGAGGAGTGGGTATGGCTTTGTGCAGAGAACTGAGAACACGGAGGTCAGGAAAACAAAAACGAAGTGAGAGTGATAACATACATGCGATGATGGGACTCCATCAAAAAAACCTTGGGGTACCCGGTAAGCAGGCGGACGTGGTGAAGCATTAACCTAGAGTGTGTCTGAATGCAACGATATCTTTTAACAGAGGTGTCAAGTGCATGGAGTGCCGACTGCTTGGCCTGGCACAGTACGTTCAGTTGTGAGATTGTAATACCATGAGGCTCACCTTCACATCCGGGTCGTCGAGGCCAGCCTCTGTAATAATCGCAGCATATGCAGAAAGCGGGGATGCATCAGACCATCAAGGGCTAAATATAGATAAGCAGATGCACGTGGCGCTTCGTCTGCACAGCACTGCGAAGCTGTGAAGACACTAGGGGTTCCACACGGAATACGCGCCTTAATATATAACTCAAACCAAGACTTGCGCAATCCTCTCGACCCCAAAGCAAACATCCACTTTCTCAGCTACCAGCCCGCTGAGCCCCGCTCCGCTCGTTCTTGCGTAGAGTGAATCTGCCATTAGATTTTTCCAAGTACAGCTTTGCTGTGAGTTATAATACTCTGGTTCCTTCGAGTAGGCAACGCTGAAGCGAGGAAACGATAGGACTATATCTCCTGTAACGTCGTCCCGAAGGTGTCAGGATTGAATTCCCTTGTATAAAACTTGTCGTGAGCAATCCATCCAGGCGCTTCTATTGACAAGAACTCAGGCAAAGCAGATAGGCCAGTGAATTAACCCACAATCTATACTTCCACAAAATACCCCATTCTCACCCAAAGATCCAACGACCTGATCTCACGCATATAGGCCACGATTCCCTCTTGAGATCCCCGAGCGCCCACTATGTCTTCTCCTCCTCCTAAGATGAAGAAGACATCAGCAGTAACCCCCCACAAGACGATGCAAGGCCATACCAAGAACGTATTTGGCGTTGCGCACCTTCCCAGCGGGAAGCGCACCATCACATGTTCTTTGGACGGCTCGCTTCGACTATGGGATCTAGAGAGCAGTGCACAGATAGGTGAGGAGTGGCGAGATGAAGGGGATGAGGCAGGAATAGTGACTATGGCATTGTCTCCCAATGGCAAGACTCTGGCAAGCGGGAGCAATGACGGGACAGTGAGATTGTGGGACGTTGAGATGGGGAAGGTTGACCTCAAATGGAAAGGGCACACTGGTGGTGTGAGGTCAGTGTGCTGGAGTCCAAATAGTGAGCGAGTGGTGAGTGGATCCTGGGACGGGACGGCAAGAGTGTGGGACAAGAGCGGAGAACCCGTCCAGGGTTTGAATCCCATCAAGACCGGACACCAGTACGTGTACGCGGTAAGTTACTCACCCGAGGCAACAATGATTGCAACGGGAGGATACGACGAACATGGAATCAAAATCTGGGACGCACAGACAGGCAAACAGCTCTCCAAAATCGAACTCGATCTATCAGTTTATGGCTTGGCCTGGACATCCGACGAAAAGTGGCTTATCGCCGGTTTATCTAGCTCAATTAAGATATTGGACATTGCCACATGGCAGCAGATCGCCGATTTGGACGGTCACCGGACAGGGGCTGATGTCTACTCCCTCACTTTATTTCCAAATGACCGCCTCCTAGCAAGTACATCATTGGATAAAACGGTACGGCTATGGAATCTTGACACCAACCGCCAAGTCGGTCCACCTCTACAACACGAAAACGAGGTCAGGTGTGCGGCCTTTTCTGCTGATGGAAAACTACTATCCACGGCTTGTCATGATAGTAACGCGTACGTATGGGACATTCAAGCCATCCTTAAAGAAGCTGGCTTAGAAGTCCTTTTGTCCATGCCTGATGTGAGTATTTACCAACTTGACTGTCATTCGCTATCTCATTCACAATGAATGTCGGGCACAAAACTCTGAACTCAAAAAGAAGGTATGTATCATTTCGTGGATCGTCCGGAATGAAACACGCTCATGTCCCACCCGCACAAGTTGTTATCAGGTGTACGTTGTGTCTTTTCTGACCTCAATAATGATCTTGAATCGACATTCCAGGCTAATGCTACGCGACGTCCACCCATCCGTCCAACCCCACGTCAAGTACCACAAGGCTTTTTCGATGATCTGCAAGATCATGATCCTGTGCGTTGCCACAACGTTCCTGCTGTACTTGCTCTGACTGTCATATTTTCAGTCCTCCGCTACCCGTCGTCTCCATCCTGATCCCTCTCCACATCGCCGCGGTCCTTTAGCACTATCCTGGGGATCGCGTCCACGTGCCCTCCTCGCTCGCCTTCCTCAATTCTTCCGTCGTTCCCAATCCAACGCCGATGAACCAATTGAACTCCAGCAACGCCCACTGGGACCTGGTACCTCCTCTCGTCGCAGTCCTCCTGTCGTTCAAGTTCCTGCACTAGATGACAAGAAGGTACGTCTTCTTGGGGATGTGTTCTGGATGGCTGGTGTCTCAAGTTCTATATACAGGCACTCTATGTTGCCTGGCGGCCGAAACCAGCCAGCCACAACGTCAACGCGGAACGCATTAAGAACTCTAAATGGTGGGCTCGTGTTGTGTTGTTCATCTGCTGTGTGTCTCCGTCCACCGACGATGGCCATTGATGGACTTGGAATCTGCGCAATCACATCCATCTTGATATTATTCTCAGTGTTTTCTATCATCATTAATAACCATCATTGACTCTCCGCATCCTAATTCATCTGTGAAGTGAGTCGATTTGCGAACCACTTAATGAGGATTGTCTAGCCTGCCGGGAGGAGTTCAGTGTGTCGTGAACTTGTAAATTCATCAAGTACATTTCACATATGCTGAACGTACGCCCCAGATATTCCAGGGTTCTCAAGTTGACTACAACCTGAACACTCTGCAAAGCACTAAACTCTCCTACAGATATATTTGCTTTTCGATGTGGGTTTCCAGTCCAGCCCAGTCGTCACGAAAGCGTCGACAAGAAAGATTCTGTGTGAAGGTATGCATGTCATTATATAACGATTCTTCATGGAATAAGTGGTGCTAATCCCCCCCGCGAACGAGATGTGTGTCGTGTCGTTTGACCTCGACAATGATTGTAACATTGTTCTAGGCAGGCCTACGCATCATCCAGCCCCCATTCGAATACAACGAGGCTTTTTGATGAAGTAGCATTCATCAGTTCTCTTTCTGACCCCTAATCACTGGGTATGGCTCAATTAGAATGTTTGACAAAGATGGCGTTGATGTGCTATGGTATCAAGATCCGTGCGGAGACCAGGATATCGCGGTATTCACACCTGTCACTCGTATGTCATGCTTTTAAGTCAATTTTTATGTTATGGAAATGTCTCATATGTTCCAAGGTCCTACAAAGTTGGATGGTAAGCCTCATGTTTGCAACTGACGCGGTGTCTGATGACGCTTTCAGGGAGGATTATTGACAATATTGTGCGGTCCGCGCGAGCACTTGCTGCATCAATGTAAGTCCACTGCCATATGTTGTTGGACGCACGCTAATGATTGTTTCACAGCGGGGAACATCTGTCCATCCACCACATCAAATTTGTCATGAAAACACAGCGATTGGATGGTCTTTCTTTGTGGCAGAAGCTGACTCGAATTTTGACACGTCCGGCGAAGGTTCCTCACATGAGTGTGGTGGATTACTAGGCGGAAGGCTCGTTGATTCAGTGCTCATGGAATGTACTATACCGAGACTCAGGTTCTTATCTGGGTTTGTTTGTTTGTAAAATAGCTGTAAGTGTGCCATTTGGTGTACGATATCAGATTGCGGACCTGTTATCTCCAAAGACGTTCTCCATTTTCAGCTAGGGCGGTAGACCCTAGAAGATAATGTAAGAGGTTGCTCGACGTTCAATGTGATGAATAATTGAACATGTCTCAACAATTACGAAGCCTCGATGGGTTGATGTCTTGCGGTCATATCCCTCTCAATTGCTCTTGCGCAGCTTGGTGAAGCCTAGCAAGACGAACAGCGCGTTCCTTCCTCGCCAGGCTACCGTGACATCCTGACCTTTCCGAAACCAACGCCAGGACCGACGCCAGAGCAAACCTCAGTTACAGCTCCGCAAAGACCTTCTACATTCAATCGCTGTCAACGGGATAAGCAATCCTGCCTCCTGGACAAATAGTTCCAGCGGAACGCACAGTTGATGGTCTCGTTCTCGCGCTGTACATCTTCAACGACCAGCCAGACAGTTATAATCGGTGCCCTACTCAGACACAGGTTGGTGAACTCACTAGGTTCACGGGCAGAGAACCGCAGTGGTGGGTGGACGTTTTTCCAACAAGGTTCTGCAGATGATTCATCCTGACGTTATGTATAAGATTCAAAGAATGATTCATACACGTCTATGGACATCTGATAAGAGCTGGCGGGGCAGTAGACATGGTTGCTAACTGACTAGCAACGTCCTCTGTAACAGAACGACAATAATTCGTGTACACCTGGGTTGATATCTCGAATAACACATACAACTTGGTGCGTGGGTCAAGAAAATGCGGCTGCTCACTATTTGCACCACAAATTCAATCAACTTCCTGCGCACGATACAGAGAAACGTGCAACACTGTCCTGCGAGTAGGGCCGACATCGAGAGGCTGATAGAAGAATGCGCACTTCTGTGTGTCCGATCTCGATTGAGCGAGAATGGTTTGCAGTTCTGTCTTCTGATCCACCCGCCACTCACCGACCACCTCGTCCCCAGCAGACTGGTACCACTTTCTCTTCGTAACACGTCCATTTCGCGATGACTTTGCACGTGTCGATGTCCCACAACTTCACTGCGCCATTATCACTCCCGCTAGCCACTTTCTTCCCACCTGGAGACAACGCTATCTTTACAGTCTCCATCTCTCCAGTCATCCCATTCCGTTTCCCACTCTCTAAGTTCCACATTCGCAGCGAGCCGGCGTCATATGAACTGTCATGATTCGCTATCCATCAGGTAGGTGTATAACGCTCTAGATCTATTCGGAGTGTCCTTCAAATTCTTGGGGGGATTTGAGACTGATCATCGTCTCTTTCGTTTCGTGTTGGGTGAAGCCATGCTTCAAAATTCCTACCACCGAGTGCAGCGCCATCACAGATCTCAGCTTTCATTCATCAAATTCCAAAATTATCACTCACGAGGACAACAACGGCGGGCTGACAGCAGGGCGCAATGGACGTGTCGGTCAAGTCAGAGTTGAATACTTCCTTCCTGGTGTATTCTGACATGCTGTATCCTCATATCGCTTATACGCAGCATAGGCTGTGCAGCTGAAACGGTGAAATACTCAAAGCGCAAAATGTATATGAATGGGAGATGAAAGGTATGCGATAATGTACAAAAAATGATTCAAAACAAAGGTCATATAGCAGAGCGAGCGAGTAGCAATAAGTGTGAATTGGAAGAACAAATCAACGAAGATATACACATACCAGAAAAAGTAGCGCAGGAAACCATATATTAATGATGACCATCAGTATGCTCAGTAGACGTACAGCAAATAAGGAGCCAGAAGCGAGTCCAGAGTCCAGCCTGTCGTATCATTATATCAGGGCGCGAGGGCGTTGGGGTTGTACCAGTAGTTGTGGTAGCTTCGCCGATGACAGGTGCGGTGGACGATGAGGAGCCAGCTGCCTGTGGTTGCGAAGATGGATTGGTGGCATTGGGTTTGGGAGGATGTGAGCTGCCTGCAGTAGGTTTCTTCAAAGGCAATGGCCTTTTCCGCTTCTCCCTCGCACAAGCGTTTCTCTAGGTGAAGTTGAAATTCATGAAATTCGAGAGAGACAAAGAACGTACAAGTTTTCCGGGCGCATACGGAACCTCTACAACGGCGGGACTGCGCCCTCGCAGCTCGATGCCTTCGCCGCTTTCCCTATGCTGTTTCAAAACATTTCGAACCCAATCGAGAGGAGGGGCCGGTGACGTATCCTGGGCATCGGAAGGGCTGTGGCCGAACAAGCGGCCGAGAAACGTGGTGCCTGGCGGTGTTGAGAGACGGCTTCGTGCAGAGGACTGAGAACACGGATGTTAGGAAAATAAAATTGAAGGGAGAGTGACGACACACATGCGATGGTGGTACTCCATCGAAAAAACCTTGAGGGACGCGATTGACAGGTGGATGTACTTGGATGGGAGGGCGCGTAACATTGACCTATAGTGTATGTTTGAACACGATGATGTCTTTTTACGAAAAGTCACATACATGGAGTGTCGACTTCTTGGCCTGGCAAAGCGCGTTCAGTTGTGAGAATGTAATGAAATGAGGTTGACTGTCAACTCACCTTGGGATCCTTGAACAGGAGGTCGTCGAGGCCAGCCTCTCGTAGAATTGCAGCGATATCCCATATATACGCGTTCTTGTCATTGCAGCCAGTTGCTAGTTGCTTTCCACCCGCCGAAAACGACACGCAGTTCACGTAAGCTGCATGCTGGAGGGGCGAACCGATGGGTTGTCCATTGTCGAGGTTCCACAATCGCGCTGTCTTGTCCTCCGATGCGCTTGCGAGGATACGGCCATTCGGAGAAATTGCAATGGCGCTGACATGGCTGGTGTGTTCATTCAGTACCGCGGTTTGCTTCCAGTTGGTTGTATTCCATGTCCTAATCGAGTGATCGGATGACCCGGAGATAAGTGTTTTTCCGTCCTTGGTCCAAGCCAGGCACGACACCCTGTAAGTGTGTCCTTTGAGAGTCGCAACTAGCCTGCCCGTCTTTGCGTCCCAGATTTTGATCGAGAATTCATGCCGGAAATCCCATCCACCGGTCGCAATCAAAGTCGTGTCTGGTGAATAGACGACTGCGTACACGGTATAGTGCCCGGTTTTGATTGATGCGAGGATGTTTTCGATTGGCTCGGGCATTGTCTCTCCGCTTTCGACCTCCCATTGCCTTGCAGTCTCATCCTGAGATCCGCTCAACACTCTCCGACCATCTCGGCTCCAGCAAACAGACTCCACTGTCTGTGTATGCCCCGTCCATTTCTTGACAACTTTGCATGTGTCAATGTCCCACAACCTCACTGCACCATCATCGCTCCCGCTAACCACTTTCTTCCCGTCCGGAGACAACGCTATACTCCACACTTCACTGTCTCCGTCTCTCCAGTCTTCTCCTATCTGTTTTCCGCTCTTCACGTTCCACACTCGGAGCGAGCCGTCGAATGAACAAGTTATGATCCGCTGTCCGCCTGGCAGGTGTATAGCGCCCTGGACCCAATCGGTGTGTCCTTCAAATTTCTGGCGATGCGTTATCGCTGATGTCTCTTTCTTGTTGCCGATGGGTGAAGCCATGTTCCAGAATTCCTACTACCGAGTGCAGCGCCATCTCAGCTTTCATCCACCAAATTCAAATCATCACTTACAAGGACACCAGCGATAGGCGGGCAGCAGGGAATAATGGCTATTATGGTCAAGTCAGAGTCGAATCTTCTGTTTCCTGGTACGTTTTACATGCCAGATCCTCGTGTCGCTTCACAGCTTATACACAGCATAGGCTATGCAGCAGAAGCGCCCAAGTATCATGTGATCATATTTCAGTCCACGATTGGCTAGTTCTCAACCTCTATGGAAGACGGGGGGCTGTTCGCCACCAAACATCCTCGTGAATCCTCGCAATCTACCTGGAAGATGAGTTGCATTGCTATCGTCTGGTATCTAATCGGTTATCTAAAGCTACAGCGAGAAGCTGCTCAGAAGCAGCAGCTTCTTTGTAACTCTCCGATCGGTGGGTACCGGGACATGCTGACGACAACGACAAGGAGCAAACCATTTCACTTGCGCAGACAAACGCTCTCGCGTACGGTCTTATCGAGAGACACATTAGAATATATCATTCTTCTGCGGACACCACGCCTAATTGAGGCTGAAAACAGACCACCAATTTTCAAGTCTCCAAAGAGCAGTGGGGTGAACCATGTAATTGCTCCACCTCCCTTTCAACGTACACACAACAAAAGACATGGATTGAGGAAGTATCGTACCAATCTTCTCGGATCTTTCATATCCAGTTCACCAGAAATGTTAGATTCTCTCAGAACCGGTCAGCGATGATGGTTCATGTGAAAACTTACATCTCTCCAGCATGGCCAACGCTTCATTCATTTTGGGGTAAAAAAAGAGAGAGCCCCATCTGGTGTTGACAAGCATGAGTTGAGCATGGGCAAGCAGAGAAAAGACACGCTGTCGACATCTATTGCTTGCTTGAAGACTCTGGTACTCCTCGTTGCATGGTAGAGCGATAACACTTACAAAATCTGAAAGATAAACCCAATAACGTCTGAGCGATCGGCGCCTCTTCAGTAGAGCGTGTCTGTGCCGTGATACAGTCCCCTTTATACTGAGGGGAGACAGAATAGAACAGGATCAGCATACCGGATCATCATAACCCGCTGTAAATCTGTAGGAACGCAGGAGTAAGCGATGCCTGCATACATGGTCCCGACATTATAAGAATCGAGATGCACGTCTGCAGATATCGGATGAGTTGATGGGACAGTAGATGTGGTTGTTACCTTACCGGCGATGACCTCTGACAAAACGAAAGCCCCAAATTGTGTACAGCTGGACTGACTTATAAATTAGTGCGTAGGTCTGGAAGATGCGGCTGCTCGCCATTGCACCACAAATACAATCGACGTCCTGAGCACAATGCAGAGAAGCTATCCTCCGAGTAGGGTCCGACATTGACAGGCCGGTAGAGAACACGTAGAAAGCGGTGATACATCGGACCGTCAAGGGACAAGCGAGAATAAGGAGACGCACGTGGCGCTTGATCTGCACAGCATTGTGAAGCTGCGGAGAGAACACGAAGGCTAACGTACGAAATAGGCGCCTTCATAGATAACTTACACCAACACTCGCGCAACCCTCTCGACCCAGATTTCCGGCACACCCTTTTCGTTCTTGCGTGGAGTGAAATCGTGAGGCTGTTCCAAGTGGAGCTTAAGTGAGTGATGCTCTGGTTGTTTCGAGTAGGAAAAGCTAAAACGAGGAAAAGGTAGAATAAACCACCGACCGGTATTGAGGAATACCTCCTGCACATATCGTCCTAAAGTCGCCTTGTGAGTCAGAGTTAAACTTCCCTGGATAGGACGTCTGGTAAGCAATCCCTCCAGGCACTTCTGTTGACATGAACTGAAGTGGAAGTAGATAGGCTGGTGAACTCACCCGCGACCTATACCCCGCAAGACAACTTATTCTGATCCAACGAGCTGCTCTCCCGCATATAGACCACGATTCCCTTGATTGAGATCCCCGAGCGCCCACTATGTCTTCTCCTCCTCCTAAGATGAAGAAGACATCAGTAGTAACCCCCCGCAAGACGATGCGAGGCCATACCGATGACGTATACGGCGTTGCGCACCTTCCCGACGGGAAGCGCACCATCACATGTTCATATGATAGCTCACTTCGACTATGGGATATAGAAAGCGGTGAACAGATAGGTGAGGAGTGGCGAGATGAAGGGGATAAATCAGGAATACGGGCGATGGCATTGTCTCCAAATGGCAAGAATATTGCCAGCGGAAGCCTTGACGGGACAGTGAGGTTGTGGGACGTTGAGACGGGGAGGATTGTCCACAAATGGAAAGTGCACCGTTTTTTTGTGATGTCATTGTGCTGGAGTCCAAATGGTGAGCGAGTGGTGAGCGGATCAAACGACGGGACGACAAGAGTGTGGGATGCCAAGAGCGGAGAACCTGTACAGGGTTTGAATCCAATGAAGGTGCGCGAGTGGGTGACCGCGGTGAGCTACTCACCCGGGGCCAAAATGATCGCAACGGGAGGACAGGTCAATGAAATCGACATCTGGGATGCAAAGACAGGCAAACGGTTCACCACTATCGAATTTGATGAAGAAGTTCATAGCTTGGCCTGGACATCCGACGAAAAGAGGCTTATCGCCGGGTTACGTGGCTCGATTAGGATATTCGACACTGCCACATGGCAGCAGATTGCCGATTGGCCAGTGGACAGTCACCCCGGGTCGGGCCGTGAAGTCTACTCCCTCACTTTATTTCAAAACGACCGCCTCCTTGCAAGTACATCATTGGGTGGTAGAGCACGGCTATGGAATCTTGACACCAACCGCCAAGTCGGTCCACCTCTACAACACCACAACTATGTCTATTGTGCGGCCTTTTCCGTCGATGGAAAACTGCTAACCACGGGTACCGGTGGCCGTCACCGCCCTTATAACGCGTACGTGTGGGACATTTACGCCATTCTCAAAGCAGCTGGCTTAGAAGACCTCCTGTCTGATGTGAGTAAGTCGTTATCAAATGTACGTTGCTCCCTTTTCCGACCTCGAAACTGACTCTGACGTCGACATTCTAGGCCAGTGCGACTCGACGTCCACCCATCCGTTCAACCCCACGTCGAGTGCCACAAGGCTTTTTCGATGATGTGCAAGATCATCATCCTGTGCGTTGCCACAATGTTCCTGCTGCACTTGCTCTGACTGTCACATTTTCAGTCCTCCGCTACCCGTCGTCTCCATCCTGATCCCTCTCCACATCGCCGCCGCCACCCTTTAGCACTATCCTGGGGATCGCGTCCACGTGCCCTCCTCGCTCGCCTTCCTCAATTCTTCCGTCGTTCCCAATCCAACGCCGATGAACCAATTGAACTACCGCAACGTCCACTGGGACCTGGTACCTCCTCTCGTCGCAGTCCTCCTGTCGTCCAAGTTCCTGCACTAGATGACAAGAAGGTACGTCTTTTTTGGGATGTTTTCTGGATAACTGGTGTGTTAAGTTCTATGTACAGGCACTGTATGTTGCCTGGCGTCCGAAACCAGCCAGCCACAACGTTAACGCGGAACGCATCAAGAACTCTAAATGGTGGGCTCGTGTTGTGCTGTTCATCTGCTGTGTCTCTCCGTCCATCGACGATGGCCATTGATGGTGTCAGAATATGTACAATCACATCCATCTTGATATCATTTCTGTTTTTTTGTTATCGTTAATAACGATCATTGACGCCCCGCATTCTGGTTCGTCCATGAAGTGATGAGTCGATTTGCGCACCAGTTGGCGAGGACTGTCTAGCCTGCCCGGAGGAGCTCAGCGTGTCGTGAAAATTCCATCAGGTACATTTCATGCTCCAGATTTCAAGCGCTTTCAAGTTGGTTTCGAACACCCTGCAAGGCACTCAATTCTCCTGCAGATTTAATTTAGTTTTGATATGGGCTTTCTGCTCAATCAGAATCAGGTTAAATATATATTTTGGGATGCGCACAACTTCCCTTTGTTCCTTGGGGCATTGATTATCCATACAATATCATCACTGCCGCTCCATTCCAGCCCGATCGTCACGAAACCATCGACGAGATGGATTCAGTATGGTGCTAATTCCTCCCTCGCACGATTTATCGCTAGATGTAACCGTGCCTTTTGACCTTGACAATGATTGTAACATTGTTCTATGCAAGCCTACGCATCGCCCAGCCCCTATCAAATACGACAAGGCTTCTTCGACGATATGGTAGTACAATACCGCGTCAATGTGCGATCTATCAGTTCTTTTTCTGACTCCTAGTCACTCATGAACGTTAACCGTAAGTAAGCCACCTCGAGGCTTGGTGAGGTGCTGTATTATGCTTTGGTTAACTTGGAGTTTCTCGTGCAATGAAATCCTGATCAGACGCTTCTGGCCTATACATCAGACGTGACGCATTGCATGATGCATGAACCTCAAAATAAATCTGATGGTTCCTGTGCAATCCTTGTATGTTGCTTGAAACAAATTAGTGACCGGGCGAAAAACATCAAGGACCCTGGGGTCGTTTCGTCTTGTTCGTCTTGCTGTGTATCTATGGACTCAACACAACATTAATAGAGCTCACCTAATTACCTCTTCAATTGTCGTCATTCGCTCCTCCACCAGCAAGTTAACGCATATATATCGTCTACAAATAATAATATCAACCATTATATGCGCTAGATGCTTGACACCCAGTGCGTTCTATGCCGATTCGTAGAATTCCATTAGACACAGTCATGTGTGTATCGTCTCCTAGAAAACGAGAGGTGCCCATCCGAAGACCATTTCATAGCATTAAAGTGTCACAAAGCAAGAAGTAACACCCGATTCATAAGTCATATGCAGATGATCTGAGCTCAGGCTCCGAGTCCAGCAAATAGCGAGAAACTAGAACTCATCCGCGCAGTGGCAGTCGCAATCCCCCACAGGGCACATCCCACGCGAACGTGCACCATCCTCACCAAAGAACCAATCAAGAATATGCGATGCGTGTCCACCGTGTCGACATGTCTGGCAGATGACGATTGCGTCGTCGATTGTGTCTGGGACATCAAGTCAGTCTGGCTCCCTGCGTGTGCACACGAAAGAAGATATTACCTTGGTATGCGGCCTGCGACTGTGAGAGCTCAGCATCACGCGTACAGTCTGGAACGATGCTCAGTGTCATCAGACAGACCGAACACCGCGGGAGAGCACGACTGCAATGCGGACATGCAGTAGGCTAACAAGTCATTCAGTACTTCTCACAGTCAAAAACACAACAGCACCCACCCGTCCCTTCTGCGTCTCGCCCAACACAGGATTCATCGGCTTTGAGCAATAATTACACCGAATCAAGATCTGCTTCGGAGCCCAATCAAAGGGCACCAAATCCCCATTCAACACCGCCTCTTGCAGTATCTGCCCCCGCTCAACATCAAACGCAACTCGGTGATGGAATAGCTTGAAACCGTCCAGCAAGTCCCTATACGTCTCTAGCCACCGCTCCGCTCGCGCGTCAAGAAATTTAGCAGGACACACATGGGCAGCGAGGATGGCAGCAGTCTGCGCATCGCCTGTGCGGTCTACGTAGCTCTGTAAGATGTCCATACCTGAGGGGGTGAGGCCTGTGATTATGAGGCCCTTGATGTCACCGCGAGTACAGGCCCGGTCGGCTGTGCGTGTAAGGTAGGACGAGACCGCTTCGTCCTCCAGAAACTGGAAAGCAATCGCAAGACGCTCCCGCAACGGAAGTGATTCTTCCTCAAGAACTTTGGACCAATCCTTGGAGGTAAGTTGGGTAAGCATAACACGGAAGTATGGATCTTCAAGGCGAACGATGAGACGCTCGGCGTGGGCACGCAATTCGCTAGATGGGGTGCTACCAGCGCTGGGGATAAGGGCTGCAAGAGTACCGGACACGAGATTGTGCATCTCATCTAGGACGTCATGTTTATCACTGAACAAATCAAAGATAGAAAGAGAGACAGCCGCACCTTTACTCCGCATTAGCAACTCCAGCGCCTTTTGATGCTGTCGCGTGAAAACGAGCCAGCATGCAGCTTTCGACTGTTGCCCCTCCTTCTCCCACCTACACAAAAAGCTCAGCAATGAAAATTACAAACACATAAATTGTAATCACGTTCTAATCTCATGGTTCATTTCCTCCTCCCCAATACTCCACCCGCAGAGATGCAACGCAAAGCGTCTCTGTTCAAGTTTTTCTGTGTTGCGGACAGGGGGTTTCCATGGACGTCCCGGACCTGATGGCCGCCGAGCGCATAGTGCAGCAACGGCCGCTGTGAAATCCCCATATGCTAAATCATCAGGAGGCTGTCTCATTCGCGTCAAAGGGTCAAGCACAGCCGGAGTAGATAGCGGAGAAAGACTAGAATCCCCCGGTGAAATTTGAGGTATCGTCAAAAGGCCGTCTAGGACGCTGAAAGATGATGCGCTCGGCTCAGGGGCAAGAGGTAGCAGTGCGAATCCTTCCCATAGTCCAAAAAGTCCTTGATTTGAGAATTCAAAGCCGTGGACTTTTGAAGTCGGCGAGCATACCAGTTCACGGGAATCTGAGGGGAGATGAAGATCCAAAGTTGGAGGTGCTCTATAGGAACGCACGATGTATCCAATCCCATAGTTCTGACAGCGTCGTATCTGAGCAAGGATCTTCCTGCACAACCCGAGCGTTGTGCTTGGCCTACGAGAAAAATCATGCTTGAAACCCACATAGAATGCCGCTAGAACTATACGACTCACGTTCTCCAGCCCATATCCACGAATGGTGCGCCGACGCATAATCATCGAGATATCATCCTCTACCGCTTGATGCACGCTTCGTAAGGTCCTCCCTCTCGGTGAACTCTTCTCTTCAGCTTGTTGATGACCATTGAGTTTCGGCCCTATAGCCTCAGACCTCGTGGTCGTCTGAGCACCGACACTACTCAGCGATGCAGACAGCTCAGGCTGGTCGAGCGGATAGTGTCGAAACGAGGCTGGACTATACGTCCTCGCTTTGACCGGCTTTGATGGTGTGGCTGCGCCTTCCAGGGCCGGGAACCCATCTTCATCACCCCTCCCAAACACCGGCAGACTCGTGGTTTTGTCGCGCCCGCGAGAAGTTGTAGTTTCTTCAATGCGTATATCCCACGGCTGTGGTGGGACTCCACGGTCCTCAAAGCCCGGGAGTACCTGATATCCCAGCCCAGCACCAATGACAAGGTCCCCGCGTGCACTCCACGACGCCTGTTTCGGCGTATCGTGCACAGTGCAAAGTTCAAGATCCCCGTCCTTATTGACGACCATAACCTCCGAAGTAAGTGAGAACGCACGCTTACTCGGGACAAGCGCAAAGGACGCTAGTGGTTTCCGAAAGCTCGTCGCTTCAATCAAAATGACGCATCAGCACACACAAGACCGATAGACCAAAAACATACTTTTGCGCGTATCAGAAAGAACAAGCGGCAACGCCTCCTGCCACTCCACATTATGATGCCTTGTCCCATTCCCAGCACCAGCACCACCAGCAGTCCAAGGCGCCCACGACCTCTTTGCAGCCCGACTCTGTGACGACTCCCCCGATCTCTCCCCGTCAGAATTATTCTCGCTCCCGTGCGCCTGCTGCAGATCCCAAAACCGCACATACGAAGAATCCTTTTCATGTGCTGCAAGCACGCCCCTCCTCGAGTTCGAAAACTCGATATGGTTGACAAAAGACCCAGCACGCGGTCTTGCACCATCAGCAGCTGCGTCTTTCTCTGTAAACGTAAGCAGCGGATGGAGAAGGCGTCTTGCGTCCCAGACAGTTATAATCCCATCCCCACAACACGCAATCTGGTGCGGGTCGATTGGAGATGTTGCTATACCATAGACTTTGGTTGCGATGTTAGTAGTTGCTGGGACTGCGCTCCGGAGGTCGAATATCCTCAACCACCGCGCTGATATACCAGCTAAGAGCAGATGCGTAGATTGTGGGAGGAAGGCGAGGGCTGAAACTATTTCTGTGGGTGCGTGTTGTTGCAACACGCGTCCGTCAGTCCTGTGATGACCGACTTCAGCACGCGCTATTCGAGGGTGTGGGCGCGCTTCTACTGCGTCGTCTGTTAAATTCAAATTGGGGTGTTTGGAGGTCGAGAGGAGGGGCGTGGCAGATTGGATGTCCCAGATGATGAGACTGGAGTCTCCCCGGACTTTGTCGAGGCCGACGGCTAGGTAGTTGGGGTCCGCGTCACAGAATGCGAGGGCGTTACACGACCGGGTGTTGCGTACTGGAAGCGTGACCACTGGACCGCTTGAGAGGACATTATTCCGAGTGACTTTGGTAGCTTCGAGCCTGATGAGGTCGACGCGTCCAGATGCTGATCCGACAGCAAAGAGATCGTCAAATGCAGGGTCGGGCGACCAGGCGAAACACTAGATGGAAAGGCCAGAACACCTTGAGTTAAATCAAGCTTTCTAGCATGAAGCTCACCTTCATGAACTGCAAGTCATTTTGTGAAGTCACATGTCGAATTTCAGATTCTTCCGGTGCCCATTCGTACATTGTCATTTGAGAGCCTCCTCCAACCATAAACTTGTTCTCCCATCGTGGATGCCAGAGTAATCGCTTTTCCACCTGCGCGGAAGGGGCCATGCTCACGGTGAGCCGTCCGCGTCACTGAGTTGAAGCCTAAAAGGTTATGGCTGGGCCACTGCCCGCCAATAGCAAAATTGGAATTATGCACCACTTTAGGTCATGTAACCCCTAAAATAGTTGTGGACTGTCCAGATCAGTGTAGATGAATGTCACGCGTCAGCTGTCACGCTCGCGTCTTGTTCTTCCACCTTCGCGATGGCAGCAGCTCTTGAAAGACAGAGCCTAGTAAAACTATGCTCAGGAGAAACATACGAGAAAGCACAGGCGATTTTACGACTTGCAAAAGCCAGGACTGGGCCTGGTTCTGGGTATCTCGTTGCTCATCCAAATGCACTTCCAGGTGTCTGCGCGTACCTCGCGTCAGAAGAGTGCGCCGTTTTCCGATTACTATCATTTAGCATCTGACAATCGTTTATAGACTGAACAATGACGAAGTGTCACAAAAAGCCGCTGTCGCGAGCGCTTGCATCAGTCAAAATGATTTCACCAAGGCTTTGAATGTTGTGCGCAAAGCACTTGGCCCTATAGAGAGACAGCACACGAGGGGTCTTAATTACAGGTCGCTCATTGGCACTTATCGTGTAGCACTGGCTGAGAAAGCTTTGGAATGGATGCGCGAAGCAGAAAGCAGTATCCCCAAGGTTGACATGCTTCGTGCGCGTCATCAAGCCAGTACGGTGACTTGTGCTATATTTTACTGGATATGTCAGATCATGGAGGTCTGCATAGTATGTCCTTCTATTAAGGGTTTCCTTGTTCACTCCGCTTTTCTAGGTTCAGGGGATGCAAGAAAAATCACTTTGTGCAAACCATGGGGTCCCTCTACCTGCTTTTAAGACGATCATAAAGGCCCTCGACAAGGATTGTGATGTAGTCGCCAGTCGAATCAAATCTCAGCTACAAGAAATCTCATCTTCTAGAGCGCCTTCGAAACTCCGGACTCGCCCTTCTACCTCGCCACAGAAGTCTCCATCTAAATCCGCCATGAAAACCAAATCACAGGATGTCACGCCAGCAAAGCCCATCGCACTAAAGCGTGCTGTGGCCTTCTCCCGCAGCACCATCGATGAACTCGATGACATCCTATTGCCTGAGACTCCGACTAAAAGACGTCGTGTTGAGTCACCTTCCAAAGGCGCAAGCGTTTCACCCACAAAACGCGCAAAATCGTTACAAAATGCTACTCCTTCCATTACTGCATTTGAGCAGGCTATCAGGGGAGATTTTACCCCACGCCTTCAGCAGCAAAAGTCGGATTTCTCTATTGCCATATCTAATGGCTCACACTCCCCATTACCTGGTCCTTCCACCCCGAGGCGCACGCGAAATCACCCTTCCATACTAGCTGAAGAGTCAGCTGCAATGGAAGTCGACGAACAACGAGCGGAGCCTGCTGAGCCTCCTATGCGCAAACGTTTCCGACCAGTGTTCCTGGACCAGCAACAGTGGCGCAGTCGAGATCCCAAACTTGCGAAGATCTGGGACGCCGCTGTCGAGCATAGGACGCGGATGATGGATTTGTATCCGCATCCGTTTGAGCAGTATCGTCCTGTGGTTACCTCCTGAGTCGTATGAGAGGAGAGCGAAGGTTGGGCTCATTGCCGATATCATCACCATTCTATATTATAATTGCTGTATTCCACCATTGATTTTCGTGCAACTGACTCGGGCATCCTGTTACTCATTGCGTCTCGTCAAGGAAGTTTGGGGGGTTGGCTTTGGCACGAAAGAGATTCATGATGCAATCACGAACGTGTTGATTACCCTTGGCTTCAAGCGACATATTAATGATGGTCTCGCGCTTTCGGGCAGGGCGCTAACTTTTCGCTTCATCAAGTTGGTCAAGTCACAAACCAAGACCACTGCCTTTGACTTTATGCGAATGCCCACCCTATCGTGTGGCAACTCCGGACATTTGGGGAATTCACGTATTGGCGCATGGACGCCCAGGCTGACCTTCAAGCCAGATGCTTGGCAACGCGGACTCGGAAATCTCTCTATGTAGTCATGCTTTAATCCACAAGTACACGTTCTCTCAGATCACCAAACCCCCCATTATTTCGCTTAGTGGGGCAGTATCACCCCTGTACATTACCCACTGACAGACTAGGTCCTTGGGGTAGGATATATGCACAAACGTGAAAATCATTGATAGGATAGTAGAGTACATCTACAATGAAGTAAAACTACGAATGAACGAACTAATGCGAAAATAAAATGGTTGCCTATGTGCTGGGCTGACCGTTGTCGGTACCAGGAGACGCACAGCAGAGAAACAACACCACACGAACCCACAGTTTAGGATTCTTGATGCGCTTGGCCTTTTCACTAGCTGTTTCCGGCCGCCGAGCAACATACAATACCTCCACAAGAATAAATCAGAGCCCGGGAATTGACACATTTAAGGAGCACATACCTCCCTGTCCCGCATTGCAGAAACTTCGACAACATGAGGACTGCAATGATGAGAGGAAACGGGTGGCCTTGGCCATTGCCGGAGTTCAATCGCTTCATCGGTGTTGGGTGGAGAGCGGAAGAGTGAGGACAGGCGACCAAGGAGTGTGTCTGGAAGTGAATCCGAAGGCATTGGGGTATCATGTTGGGCTGCTATACTGGCGTTCGGTCGAGGGCGAAGGAACGAGGACAGGCGATCGATGAGAGCGCGTGAACGTAACCCCACAGGCATTGAGGATTGGTCAGGTTCGGTTGCTTCGTCCAGAGTGTTGGGTGGAGAATGAAGGAGTGAAGACAGGCGACCAAGGAGCGCCCGTGGATGTAACTGCGAAGGGGTCGGGGGTTCAGGAGGTTCAGTTGTTCCGTCGGTGTTCGGTGGAGAGCGAAAGAACGAGGACAAGCGATTGAGGAGTGACTGTTGTGATGGTTGCTGCAGTTCGGCGTCATCATTACTAGGCCCAGAGAGGTGGAGGAGTAAGAAAAGGCGAGCGAGGAATGCAGAAGGACGGTGATGGTCATCGCGTGTTCCGGAGGACTAAGCAAATGGTTGAGCAAGAAATAACAGTCTGAGGAAAGTAAATGGCGCACATCATATCGACGATCATCGCCACGTATGTCGTCAAAGAAACCTCGTGGGAGTTCACTGGCATCCCCAAACTGGCCCGTAGCATCAGCCTGGAATGTGAATAATTTAATGTGATGGTCATTGGAAAGATTGATGAATACATAACATACTTGCAAAAATGACTTGTCGTCTATCGACGAGTGGGAATTGTGCCTCGTGCTTGAGGCACCATGAGATGATGTGTATATCTTCTGTTTGAGTTTATCTTTCGCGGCCTAGCAGTGGACGTTATCACTAGCGTAATAGAATGAGTGAAATGTTGACACTTACAGTATTTATGGGTAGGTCTTCGAGGCCGGCTCCCTTGAGTATAGCCTCATGAACGTCCCACACGTACGCGTTTTTATCATCACAAGCTGTGGATAGCAGCTTTCCATCAGCAGAAAAGGCTGCACACCTGACGGAGTGTTCGTGTTGTAGAGGTGGACCGACTTGGAGGTTAGTGTCGAGATCCCAGAGACGTGCTGTTCCATCCCATGATGTACTCGCAAGGAGGCGGTCGGTGGTAAATAAAGTGAGGGAGTAGACTGCATATGAGCGACCGCCGTCCAGAACGGCGATCTGCTGCCACGTGTCGGTGTCGAAAATCCTAATCGAGCCATTCCCTCCGGAGATAAGCTTCTTTCCATCTGACGTCCAAACCAAGCTCCGATCCATTTGGTCGTATTCGATTGTCGTGAGTAGTCTTGTCCACCGCCGGTCGATTTCGAAGAAGTTGTATCGATTTAAGCGTGTTTTGACATCCCAAATTTTGATTCCTTCCTTGTTGTCGTATCCGCGGCCGCTCGTGGCAATCATTGTAGCGTCAGGCGAGTAGCTTACCGCGTATACTGAATTGTGCCCCGTGGACCATATTTGACCGTCGCCTCTCTTGACCATCCACAGTGCTGCTGTCCCATCATTGGATCCGCTCACCAATTCCTCCCCATCTGGACTCCAGCATATCGATCCCACACGTTCAAAGTGACTTGCTCTTGTGATTATGACCTTTCCCGTTTCAATGTCCCACAACCTTATTATCCCATCTTGGCTTCCACTTGCAACAGTCTTGCCGTCTGGAGACAGCGCTATGGTCATCACTCCTGCAATCGTGTCTCCCTCGACTCCATAATCTCGCCAGTCGTCGCCTATCTGTGCGCCGCTTTCCAGGTCCCATAGTCGTAGTGAACCGTCAAATGAACACGTGATGACGCGCAGCTGTCCTCCAGGCAGGGTCACAACACCTTGTACTGACTTGGTATGGCCAAGGTAGAGCCACTGATCAGGATCACTATCATAATCAACAACCTGATCTACATCAATAGTAACTTGTACTTGTATCCTGGAATATTCGATTGACGGTCTGTGTCGTAACGTGTCCGTGTCTCAGGATGGAACTCTAAACAGCACCTCTCGTGAGCAATCATATTTCCATTGATTCGAATTCGGGTGAAAGTGGTAGGATTATCAACTCACCGAGAATTATGATGCGTGCAAGACAACAACAACCCGGTCTAAATCAAAAGATCCCAATAAGTTGCTCTCCTCTAGCACCGACCGTACCTGAGGCCTGAACGTTAAACGTTGAACCCGGAATCGAACGAGTCTTCGTTGAAGTTGAGTGCTAAGTTATGTATTCCGTGTATCATCCTGTGTCCTCTTCACAGCCTTATTGCGCTGCACATATACCACTCCCACGAAATGTGGGTGTCCTACTTGTAGCCGTGCTGCATTCTAAATTTCTAAACCATCAGAACAACCTATTTTTGTTGTGCATTTTTTAGGATGCAATATTTGCATCCTAAAACGGGTCAGGGGGAATTTGCAGAATGATTTAATTTCTCAGAGATGTCCTCGACTAATGGTGTCATCCTAGGTGACAGGATTCACACTATCATCGGCCAGCAGGACTCGGAGGGCGGATCTCCTTGTCCTGTCTTGTACGTCGTGAATGCTTGGAGGTTTGTCTGCCACGAGGCTCACGGTCGGAGCACCAGAAAGTTTCAATGAATGGCTCAGGAGCGTTCAGGAAGCGGGTGAATTTCAGCACAAGTTCGTGCATTATTCCAGCACTTGAGGAAATTCTACTACAACATATTGAGTCCACGTACGAGATGCCTTCTAAGGCCTTATAGCGTACAACTTACTACACTGGCAGAAATAATGCGATTTCCACATCCACTGTCCATTATTTCGTCAAGTGCATGTTCTCTCCTTATCTCGCATTGGAAGCATTCAATTCACATCGCGCTCTAGCACACCCCTCCGGCACTTAAAGTAAAGTAATACTCGAATGGTTCGTCGACGGAGTGGACAACGACAATAGTAGGACACTATATTGCGGTACTGTATATGCTCTACGCATCATATGCATCGTCATGATCTAATCAAAACCAACCCCACATTACGGCTAATTTTACGAGACGCAAAGACTCAGAACTCAGAGATCACAAGAAATCTAATCAACATCCATCTCCGGCGGCCCAGGGACCTCCTCTTCTCCCTTCGGCGGCCCCTGCTCCCCCTTCGGAGGGCCCTGCGCTCCCGCATCAGGTGTCTGTGTCCCACTCTGCGGTGTCTGCGTCCCAGACGTTCCCTCCGCCTTCACAGGCTTAGGCTTCGGCTTCGTCAAAATCGGAATTGCGAAATAAATCACTTCTTCCCTCTTCTTCCCAATCTCCGCACTCGTTAACACAGGATCCGCATTCTTCGGCTTCTCAGCTTGCCGTGCATTCTGGTCGTCGAGCCACTTTTGGACCGTTACGCATTTTTCGACGACTTTTTGTTTTTCGCTGTCGGCGATGTGTGCGAATTTGTCATCGGGGGAGGTGGCTTGGGAGATGTAGTCATTGAGGGTTGCGCGGAGTTGGGCCATGGCTTTGGGTCGCTCTTCGGCTTCGCGGTAGCGCGCGACGATGGGGTCACCGACTGCTTTGAGGGCGTCGAGCTTGGCGACGTAGGCAGATTTTGTGGCGTCTTCGCCTTCGTCGGAGTACAGCCAGTCCTCGGCTTCTTGGAACATGCCATTGAGCTTCTCCTTTTCTGCAGCTTGTGCAAAGGATGAGTAGCGCTCATCGAGCTTGGCGCGCATATCGTAGACATATTCCTCGAGCGCGTTCTTGCGGTCCTGTTGATACCATAAGCACGCGTCAATACTACTGATTCGTAAAACAAACCTCAGTGTCCATGACAAGCTTATCAGCAGCATGCATCTCCGCCTCCAGCTCTTTCAACTTCTCGACGACGCTCGGGTCAAGCGACGAAGTGCGAGTAGAGAACGGAATCTCGTTCTTCTTCACAACTCGTTTCTTCTTCGGTGCCTCCCCATCCACTTCCATCGCCTCCTCACGCTCCTCCACCTCTTCCGTGTATGCACTCTCAAAAGACATGATCCCATGCAGATTCAATCGCGTCTTTAGCTTCACGCACGTAAGATCGCCGTTAGGAGCAGGCGGAACAGCATTTGCCGTGAACCGTGCAATCCATGGGTTGATTCCTCCAGGAAGACCAGTAGGCTCTGCATACGAAGCATCGATCTCAAACGGCTCCTTGCGGTAGAACGTAAGGATCTTAGTAGACGGAATACCATTCCCGCGAGGGAAAACGACAAGCTCGGTGTCATCGTCTGGGTCCGAGGCAGCGCGCTCCCAGGACACCTTGATCGGGTACTGGTTGATGTCGTGCACGTGGAACTCGCGCACGCGGAAGGTAGGAGATTGGAAGGCAGCTGCGAAGGTGGCGCCGCGTGCGATGGCTTCGTCTTGGTTGAGGGTGGTTGAGAGGAATTTGCCTCCGAGGGCTGCTTGAATGCGGGCGCGGACTGCAGGGATACGGGTGGTGCCACCGACGAGCTCGACGGTGTCGATATCGTCGATGCTAACTCCTGATTCGGCGAGAGCTTGTTGGAGGGGCGCGGCGATGCGGTCAAGGACGCCCGAGATGAGCTCTTCGTAAGTTTCACGGTTGAGTTTGGATGAGGCGTCAATGTCGTTCATGAGTGATTCGACATTCAAGGGGGCCTCGTTGTTAGCTGAAAGGACCTTTTTCAGTTTCTCGCAGCCGACAAGGAGACGGAAGGTTGCTTTGGGGTTAGAAAGGACGTCGATGTGGTATTTCTCATTAAATTGAGCAGCAAAGTACTGGATGAGAGCGTAGTCGATATCACGACCACCTAGGTGGCGATCGTACGCAGCTGCTTTGACGGACAATTGCCCTTTGGAGAATGCGACGACCGAGACGGACATGGTGGAATGGCCAACATCCACGAACATGACGTGTCGTGGGTTTTCTGGCTCGGGGAGATCAAGCTTTGTGATGCCGTAGCCGAGTGCGACAGCAGTGGTGTCATTAATGAGACGGAGTGCATTCAGACCAGCAATCTGTGCTGCGTCGAGCATTGCCCGTCGCTGGATATCAGTGTACCATCCTGGGACGGCAATAACGAGATCAGAGACTGGGGTCTTGAGCTCATTTGCAGTGATATCACGCAGCTTGCCGAAATACATTGCAACAAGCTGAGTAGCAGAAAAAATCTGCTTTTCGCCGCGATATGTGACCTGAGACGGTAAAGATCAGTGTGAGATTAATTAAATTTTTATCGCTAACGAACCGATACGCCGACTGTTCCACCAACATCGACGAGGGTTGCATTGAGGAATTTCTTCTCCACTTCGACATCTGGATCCTGTAGTGTTCTACCAATGAGGCGCTTGAGGCCACCTATGGTATTCTTGAAATTTGAGGTCTCTTGAGTTTTTGCAGATTCACCGATAGAGCGCTGTTTGGGGCCAAATGCCACAAGAGATCTAGACAAAAAGACATGAAATGAGAAATAAGAAGCAAGGATCTGTAAGAGAAGATGCGGACGGTGTTGCACGATTGGAAACCTCGTTTACAATGATATCGATACCTCGATTTCTAGCTACGCCGATCTTTGGATAACAAGTCAGTACATTGATGTGATCTAAGCGATGATAAAGGCCCAAACCTTGCTGTGCAGAGTACCGAAGTCGACACCGACGACAGACATTGCTAAAAAGTGATTCTAATGAAAAGAGTTCGTGATTGGGATCAGATGAAGCAGACTTGTTTTTAAATACAAATTCAAGCGCGTTGATGAATTCCACAATTTGTGGCTATCTCTTTTAGGAAATTTCACCACTATTCTACAAAGTTCGATGGTTTTCCTGTGCGGTATACGTAGCTGCACATTGAAATTGGTCGATGGACTAGCTGTAGACGTAGAATGGGTCAACAGTTGCCAACCAGAGCGATCATACAGCGGTATAAATCGATGTGAAGCAGTTGTGAAATTATTATGGTTTGGGAATAAAAGTGAATCGAGTTGATGCCGAGTTGACGCTCTCTCTCTATCTTCTTGACTCCCATCTTCCAGCCTCATTGGTGAAGCATGGTTTCCAGCTTAATTTTTAATCGAACTGATCGATCTTTGGTAGGGATTAAAACCAAGGTAAAACCATCTAAAAACCAACGATTTAAACAAATTCGGACCGCAAAATGTCAGCAAGGCAAAATAAAAAGCGCAAAGGCCGAAACAACGTCAATAACCGCGAACGAACGGTCACCACGTTTACTGAGGACCCAAATACTTCTTTCCTAGTCCCTCTACCAAGTGAAGAACCTGCTCTCATGTCTTCGCCATTCTCTGTGGCTTCTACATCTGCTACCACCAACTCAAACAACAACTTTCAGAATTTCGGAATGTCTTATAGTTTTCATGCGCACGGACCCAACAGTCAGCCGCAGCAAGGCCAACAACAGCAACAACAACAACAACAACAACAGTTCTTTCCTCCACAAGTCATCCTACCTCCAGGCAAAAACGATCTTGAAGTACTAGAAAATTTAAAATCTATCATCAAGGAAGGTCAGCACGAATTCTATCGTGCGATTCCTCAGCCAGCTGCTCTCGCTAGCCTCTATTTGGGCCCAACCTCTTCTCAGGTTCCGCCACATCCAGAACAGCTCCCTGCGGATTATTACAACCAGTCTGGTCACGATAACTCTTCTGACGACCAAATCCCTCCTTACAATTCAGATTCCACAAGGAGGCCTACGGATCCACCCGTAGTCAACAAATCATCATCAACAGCTAATGTGCTTATTTTTGGTCTTACCCTAACCCTCCCACTTAAACACGTGTTCGTAGAATCCAGACCCTACTCCCCCACCTGGAGGACCCAAACCTGGAAAAAAGGTTGAAACTTCACCTTTGAAACCCGAAAGAAAGATGTCAACGGGTCCAGATAATACCGATGTTAGCCCCCGAGATGGTGCTCTTTCAGGCGACCATCGCGATAGTGCAAAAAATGACACACCGCGTCCTCTTGGTGACCGTCCTGGTGAGTATGCCACTCGTCCTCCCGTCGACTCTTCAGCACCAAAGTCCACCTTCGATGGTAAAGACGATAATAGACGAGATGCCTTTCGTGATCCCCCATTGGACGACAGAAGGGTCCGATTTGATGCAGAACGCCGTCCTCTCGATAACCGCCCTAACGGTAATGACCCTCGGCCCCCTCCAAGGGATCAAGCATTACTTGATAAAGAAAGAGACAGAGAACGTGAAAGAGAGCGTGAAAGAGAACGTGAATGGGGCCGTGATCGTGACAGAGATCGTCCTCAATACGGTGGTCGTTCCTATGGACGCAGTCATGCTCCTAGACCTCCACCAGAACAACGGCATTATGAGCCCCGATATCCATTTGACAACATCCCTCCCCGCCGCTACGATTCAAAAGACGATTTGGATGTAGACAGGCGCCCATCTCTGCGCCCTGACGATCGCGGTCCACGTCCATCTCTCGAAGATAGGCGACCGCCTGTTGATGACCGTGAATCCCGTAGTATGGTGGTTGATGACCGCGATCGTCCAACGAGAGTCGCTGGCTCAGTCCATAGTTCTGAAGATCGTACTGTTCGACCTCCGCTTTCACCCGATGACAGTCACCGTATGGCTGATGACAGACCTACTCGCCTTCCTCCTGCCGATGTGGCACGTGCAGCGGATGTTGATCGTCCTCGACCTCTTGAAGAGAGAATATCTCAGCAAGCAGTTCCTTCTCTTCAAGAACGTCTCAGCCAGCCTGGGGCTCCAAGAGCGGAAAACCGTGTCACCCACCAACCGAGTTTGGAGGAGCGCTTGTCAAATGCACCTATCGCTTCTGATCGACCTCTTCCGGATACTCGTACTAGCCCTGTAGAACCATCACGTGTACTGCCTTTGAGTGATCGTCCTGCTGCTCCTGCTGACGTCCGTCCTCGTCCACTTGTTAACGATAACTTTGCACGCCCAGCAACTCCTCCCCCTCGCTCCAGTGGTTATGTGGCGCCACCTCGGGCGGCATCTGTCGCTCGGGATGACCTCCGTGGACCCAAAGACTCACCACCAGTTGTTCGTGATGCGCGCGATATCCGTGCAAGGGATCTCTCACGGGAGAGATCGGATGTAAGACTACCTTTCCGCTCGGACCTTGACAGAGGGTTCGGTGATGATAGGCGTCCTGATGCTATGGATACTCGTCGCTACGGTTCACCACCTCCTTCAGACGTTCGAGGCAGGAGTTACTATTCTCCAAGGTCACCACCTCGGGCGGACGTACCATTCGAAGCTGATTCTGACCGAAGGTTTGCGACTGCTGATCAGCGAGACTCATTCGATAGGCGGCGTGACTGGTATGGAGCTGCCGATGATGACAAGGCTCGCCCGCCTATATGGAGACCCTATGATAGAGAGCCCCAGAGAGAACGGTATGACCGCGACGTACCACCTCTCAGAAGTTCCGGGTGGGAAGGACGTGAACCGGAACGGAGAGCACCGTTTTCTAGTTCCCCAGTCCGCCCTATTGACTCTTCCCGTCCACTGAGCTCTCGCCTGGGAGATGGATACCCACCACCCGTAGACGACCGTTCGTATGCACCGCGAGACTTCGAGCGTCCCCGCTACTCAGGTCCAGATAATGACCCCCCCTTCGTCCGTGGAGTCCGTCCGCGCAGCCCGAGTCCGCCAAGAAGAGGCGGCGCGAACAGTTCTCTCGATGATATCCGACCACCTCTCAAGCGTGCACGCGAGGACCCGCCGTACAGCGGTGGTGGTGGTGGGTACTACTCGCCCCGCAGACCGTCGATGTCGATGGGTGATTATCCACCTCGTTCTGCTGCGACGCCGCCACCGGGGAGCGGGACAAGTGGTGGGTTCTATGAGTCGCGTGGGGGGCCGCCGCCGTTTAGTAGTGCTTCTTCTGGAGTTGAGAGGGATTACCCGAGAGAGAGGTCGGGACCTGGGGATGGTGGTCCGTCTTATGGGGCTGCGTACGATAGGGATACGAGGCCGCCGAGGTCGCCTCCTCCGAGGATGTATGGACGGCCTTCGTACAGACCGGATCCTAGGGATGATCGAAGATATTTACCGCCTCCTCCGAGATCTAGTTGAGGTGCGTATTTGTGGGCTGGTTGAGGTGTGGGTTGCTGATGTTGCGTAGGAAATTACTAGGAATACATGTATGAAGATTTATGTTGCGAATTTGTTTCTTGGTTTCTTGATCCTGCTTTTCTTTTTTTTCTTTGTCTTTTCTCTGTGAATTATCATTGCTGTTCGACTATGCATGGCCATGGTATCGTACGCATGTCATATAGCCCAGATTCTCTATCTTATCCAGAGTCGTAAAAGTTTGCAGCGCTGCTTTACATAAATACTCTTGATTCGTGTTTCATATGTACTTTCAAGTGTGAATGGACTAGTCAATTTTTGCGGGTTTCGATTGGTTGCAGATTATCCGAATCAGCCTGAAAGTTAACCCAAAGTTCTCAAACTTTAAACGGGACCGATCTCGTGTCAATGATATGATTCACCCGTCCTATCAGAGTCCAACACATCCATATATCTAACTGATATTGTATTCATATCTTGTATCTTGTCCATATCTCTTATACGATTTGCTCTGTGTCACTATGCCTAGAGGCAACAATAATCGTGGGCGCGGTCGCGGGCGAGGACGTGGGCGTGGACGAGGACGTGGACGTGGGCAAGATTATAACGATGTGATACCTCGAGGAAATTACCCTCATAGCGAGATGGATGTCGTGGTTCAGGTCTGGCAGGAGCCATCATCGAGCAGTGCGTAGAAACTCAAGTGTTTCGTCTTTTATCTTGACATCTATGCAGACTTACCGAGAGGTGGGATTCCATCGCATAGTAGAGGGGGACGGCTGAGGCCTGGATTGGGATCGGGATTGGGTTTGCATCAACGAGGAGGGAGTGCGCTTCAACGAGGAGGGAGTACACCTCAGCGAGGAGGAAGCACTCCTCGTCGTGGGATGGGTACCAGAGGTAGAGGACGTGGACGTGGAACATCTGACGCTCCCAGAGCACGACCAGGCTTCGGCCCCGGTACCAATCGGGGCAGAAATGCACCAGACGCACTTCTCTCTAAACACCACCGTGACTACTCTGAACGACCTTACCTCAAACCTGTTATGTTCGTGCCATCGGTGCTCACGAGGACGTTGTTTCAAGAGGAGGAAGATATTCTGCAGCCTGTGGCTGAGAGTGCCGGTATGTGTCGTGTTTTCTGGTCTCTGTGGTTCGTCCTGAATGTTGGGTGTTGGGTGGTTAGGCCCGAGTGAAGAAAGCCATGTTCCTACTGCAGATCGCGTTGCTCGCGTTTTCAGTGGAGGGCATTTCCCCCCTCCACCTCCACTGTCGCCTTCTTCGGAAGACAGACTTTCTGATCACGAGGAGGAATTGGAGGAGGTCGACTTTGCTGACATGGGAAAACTGTTTCCTCAGCTTGATGCGACTCAAGCTTCAACTAGTACCCGGGCTTTACAAGCCGCTTCTTCTTCACGCGAGGAGGTATTCACCGGGGTATATAACAAGAAAAACTACCCTGTCCCAACTCCCCCATCTCATCCAGCTCTATCGCGTGCAGTTGCATCACCCGAAAAACCTAAACCCGTATCCATTGATGCGGTGGTCAGTGAGGCGACTCCGATTACTGTACACAGCACCACAACGCTAGAGCATTCAACAGCTGCCCTGGTGATAACTAAAGAGGACGAAATAGTCATCGAAAAACCAGACCCTATTCCATTCTCACAGTCTCCCACAACGTTGATATCAGACGAAGCCACTGTGTCTATTGCATGTCTTCCTGAAGACGATATTCCTACCTTCTTCGTGGATACAGAACCTACTAAACCATCTGCCCATCGCTCCGCCAGCGATGTCGTACTTTTTGATCGCACCGCCTGGGGTAACGCTGCTCTTGGGGAAGAGGACGAACTCATCGTATATGTAGCGCCCCACCCACGATCAGGGGGAGCTTCGCCCATCCCCAATGTTCCTCGGGTACGGTTACCCTCGAGGTCTGTACTGACAGGTACTACCAATCCCATGCAAACTCACCCAGGGCCTGTGGTGCATGAAGACACAACCGATAAAAAGAGTCTTCCAGCTCAGACCGAACCTCCCCAGTTCTCCTCCGTTTCATTCAATTTCGCTACTCCCAGCACGAAGAAACAGTCTCGTCAGAGACCAGTCTTCACTCCAAGCGATCGCTCAAAAGCGAGGATACAAGCTAGAAAACAAGAAGCCCAAGTAGCTCGTAATCGTGCCCAACGTCGGGCAATGTTTGGGTCTTTTGGCGCGATACTTTCTGAAGCGAGATTGAGAGATGCTGATGAGCGGGAGCGCAAGAGTGTCCGATGGGAATCTCGGCGCAAGGATGATTCTGATGTTGATTTTGGCGACGACGACGACGACGACGCCCCAGCAAACGATGGTGTCGACGAAGTTTCTATTGGACTAGGGGGGATGGATCTGGACCCGGATCTTGAACCAGATTTGGAGGCCATGAAAGGCTTCGTTCAGAGCATGAGTGCGGAGGGATCGCGGCATCGCACGATAGATGAAATCCAGGACGAAGAGCGGATGAGAATAGAGGACGAGGATGACGGAAGTGATTCCCATGGGAGCTTCAACGACACAAGCGATGAAGAAGACAAAGAAGAGACTGCGGTGTTTGAAGTCGAGGAAGAAATACTCATCGCAGAATCAGAGAGCGGAAGGCCTCGTGAAACTTCACGCTCGGATCATTCTAACGAAGCGGATGATTCGTCCGATGATGAGCTCAGTCCAAGAGCTAACTTTCAGGCTAGACTCCGTCGAGTTCGCGAGAAATCGCGCTCGACGAAGCCAATAGCAGCTGCAGCTGGGGGCGATTCAGACGAGGAGGAGTCTGATACATTCCCGCCATGGAATCGAGGTGATTCTGACGATGATTACATCGCACGAATAGAGGTGTCTTGATTTCCCTTCTTACACTCCATGAGGGCTGACTTCTGCCTACAGGACATGCTTGAAATGCATAGCGGCATGGTTGAAGGTAAAGACCGCAAACTACGCGAAAAACTATTCCGTGCAATACAGAACGGTTCATTCGACCACCTTGACGACTACGAAGAATTGGACGGATCTTTCACCTATCAGCCAGCAAGTTAGTATTCTAGCCGCGTTATGTCGATCACTTATCTAATCGATTTTCAGAGAGCAAGAAAAACAAGATGAAGGACATACCCGCCGAGCTCCAAGAGATTTGGAAGAAAGATCGGGCCAAGAAAGCTGAGCACAAACGAGCTCGCGAGGAGGCCCGCCTTATTGATGCTGTTGATCCAATATCTCCGAAGAAAGGGGGCAAAAAGGGGCGCAAGGCGACGCGAGCAGCTGCACGGCTGGATCCGGCCGAGCTCGCTGAAATTCAGAATGCCATCGTGGATATGGTGTCACTAGAGAAGCAGATTCGTCGCTTCATTAGTGATAACGGCGGAAAGAACAACATGGTACTTCCTCCGATGAACAAGGCGTCGAGGAAGAAAGTTCACGAGCTTGCCAGCTCGTTCAACCTCAAGAGTCAGAGTAAAGGCAAGGGTGCGGGGAGATATACTACCCTCATCAAGTCCACAAACATGCGTGCTATTGATGAGCACAAAGTCGGGAGTTTCATGAAGAAACATGGAGGCCGGTTTGATACCATGCCTCGACACAAAGATGGAGATGAAGTTGGCAAGGTATGTGGTTCCTCCACTTGACATAAATGCGACTCTTATATTCTCGTTCGCAGGCTGCTCCAAAGATCGGACAAACGAATGTCGGGTTCAGGATGCTTGCTTCTATGGGATGGGCAGAAGGAGATAGGATCGGTGGTGATGCGTCCACTGGGATTGATGCGCCTTTGACAGCTTTCATCAAGAACACCAAGCTTGGTCTAGGCGCGACTCGATAGTCACATTTTCAGAGCGAAATCTAATGTTTTCTCTGACTACATTTGACCTGAGCCTTCAGCTTGGTTAGGCACAGCAAGTTTGCGCACTTCTGCACAGAGTCCTTGTAGACTTCTCCCGACGTAGTGTGGTCTGAATGTCTTTTGGAAATTTAGTATAAAGAGCCTATCCATTATCCAATGCCACCAAGCCTACTACTATGTTCTGCTCAGTGTTTCTTGAACATATATTTCACGAGTCATGATGAAATAAAACGTATGATACTTATAAGAAAGGATATATACGAGATAAAAAGGAATTAGAATGTTAAGACGAGACCTATGTGTTGCCATGAGCGTCGTCGGTACCAGGAGAAACGCAGCAGAGAAACAACACCACACGAACCCTCCATGTAGGGTTCTTGATGCGCTTCGTCTTGTCAATAGCCGTTTCCCACGGCGGCGGCGAAACATACAATGCCTTCATGATTATCAGACTCAGAAATCAAATACGCATCTACAAATACATACCTGCTTGTCTCGTTGTGCAGCAACTTCGACAACACGGGGATTGGAACGAGAAGAGGTGCCTTGCCTTGCCCAAAGGTGAAGTTTGGGTGTGTCATTGGCTTTGAGTGGAAAGCGGAAGAGTGACGATAGACGACCACTAGTTGCACCTGAACGTGATCTTGATGGCGTTTTGGATTGCTGAGGATCAGTTGTTTCGTCGGTGTGGAGTCGAGAGTGGGGCAAGAATAAGGACAGGTGACCAAGGAGCACCTGTGGGCTTAATTGCGCAAGCGTTGGGGGTTGCGAGGATTGCGGAAGTTCAGATATTCCATCAGAGTTCGGCGGAGAGCGAAGGACTGAATATAAGCGAGTAAGGAGCGCACGTGGATGTGACTCCGAAATTTCGATCGCTTCATTGGGGGAAGAGCGGCGAACGAGCGAGGAAAAGCGATCAAGGATCGCAGAAAAATTAGGATGGGCGCCAGGTCTTGTAGAGGACTAAGAACACATAGGTCAAGACAAATAATCTTGATAGAAATGGTGATGGCGCACATGAGCATCGGCTTTCATGCCGTCGAAAAAACCTGGAGGGAGTTCATCAGCATCCCCGAGCGGGTCGGGACATCTGACGGTAGCATCAGCCTGGAATGTGGATGTTAGAATCATCGAAAAGGTTGGCAAACATGTCGTGTACATCTAAAAATGACTGAGGTTCTATGTCCTGCGAAGAGCCATGATCGGACGCGAAATAAAATAAACAGCGAGCACGGACGAGGGAAGTGCGAGAGGGGACGAAGGTCAGCTTTCGCCCCTGATCCAACAGGTCGTGAAAAAAGATCATCTGGGAGAGCCCGAAGCAAGATATCAGTTATTTTTCGTGAAGAAAATATAACCCATACTTGGGCTCAACAGCCTGCGGTCCTTGAGGCGTAAAACAAGTATGGTGGCAGGTTGGGAAGATATCTGCTGCGCTTAGCGGTTGAAGACATGAGCTAGCACGAATGAGGGCTTGTATATAAAGCAATACTTTAGAAGGCTCGGAGACTCGGAATTGCTGAATTGGAAGTCGTTGAGTTTCGATTCGCATCCCTGCTATTCATAAATTTCTCCAGTTGAGTGGTGCTCGAGATCCACTGCGAAGCCCGCATGTCCAGCATCACGGAGGACCATGATCGTATTCTTGTCAACCTACTAAGCCCGTTAGACTGGTGTCCGAAATCGTTTATCCTTACCTACTATATCTAAGCATCGCATGTCACATATTTCTTTCCAGCTACCATCGGTCAGTAACGGTCTATTCGTGATGTCGGACAGCCATCCGTGAGTCTCACTTTCGCGTGAACCTGCAGGAAGGTTAGTGTACCTTGCAGGGTGCTTGTTCACGAAATTAACGTCAAGCGAACGGGCAGCGAACCTTCTCACGTTCTTCTCCACGCACAACTGCTCGTGAATCTGGAGAATAAATCAGGGCATGTATATGAAAAGAAACATACTAGATGTATAAGCAAGTTCACGACATACTGAGCTCCTCCAGCAGGCTAGAAAATCCAGACCAACTGACGTGCAATCCACCAATCATTTTACAAAAGAACTAGAATGCGAAGCGTCAATACTTCAACGATGGTTATTCATGATAGCGAAAAACATTGAGAGATAAAAAAGAAGGAAATGTGATGGTGCATATTCTAAAGAGCATTAATGACCGCCTTCGGTAGACGTCGACACACAGCAGATGAACAGCACAATACGAGCCCACCATTTAGCGTTCTTGATGCGTTCCGCATTGTGGTTGGCTGGTTTCGGCCGCCAAGCAACATATAGTGCCTGCAGATAAAACTTGAGACACCAGCCATGCAGAACACATACCAAACACGACATACCTTCTTATCATCTATGCAAGGAACTTCGACAATCGAAGGACTACGGCGAGGACAAGTGCTAGGTCCTGGGCGTTGTTGGAGTTCAATCGGTTTATCGGCATTGGGTTGGGAACGGTGGAAGGGCTGGGGAAGGCGAGCGAGGAGCGCGCGTGGGCGCAATCTCCAAGAGGGTGCAAAAGAACGGCGATGGCGTTGTGGAGGGGGCTGAGGATCAGAGTTTCGCACACCATCGAAAAAGCCTTGTGGCACTCGACGCGGCCCGGGGGTTTGACGAATGGGTGGACGTCGGGTAGCATTAGCCTAGAATGTCGATGTCAGAGTCAGTTTCGAGGTCGGAAAAGGGCGGAACGTACATCTGATAACGGCTTGTGCGAGTGGGGGGCATCAGCGCACGTGTTTCATTCTTGAAAATCCACGAAATGATACATACCTTTTTTGATTTTTGTGCCTGACATTCATTGTGAATGAGATAGCGAATGACAGTCGAGTTGGTACTCACATCAGACAGGAGGTCTTCTAAGCCAGCTGCTTTGAGGATGGCGTAAATGTCCCACACGTACGCGTTTCCGTCATAGCAAGCCGTGGATAGCAGTTTTCCATCAGCGGAAAAGGCCGCACACGTCACGGCGGTTTCGTGTTGTAGAGGTGGACTGACTTCGCGGTTGGTGTCAAAATCCCAGAGACGCACAGTTGTATCGTAAGATGTACTTGCAAGGAAGCGGTCGTTTTGAAATAAAGTGAGCGACACGATATCACCCACTGGTGCCCCAGGCCTAGGGTGACCGACCAAATCGGCGATACACTGCCATGTGGCAGTGTCGAATATCCTAATTGAGCCAAATGACCCGACGATAAGCTTGTTTTCGGATGTCCAGGCCAAGCTTTGAACTCTTTCCTTGAGTTCGATTTTGGAGAGCCGTTTGCCTGTCTTCGCATCCCAGATGACAATTTGCATGTCCTGTACTCCCGATGCGATCATTTTTGCCCCGGGTGAGTAGCTCACCGCGCTCACGTGCTCGCTCCCCTTCATTGGATTCAAACCCTGGACGGGTTTTCCGCTCTTGGCATCCCACACTCTTGTCGTCCCGTCGTTCGATCCGCTCACCACTCGCTCACTATTTGGACTCCAGCACAATGACATCACAAAACCACGGTGTGCTTTCCATTTGTGGAGAACCTTCCTCGTCTCAACGTCCCACAACCTCACTGTCCCGTCAAGGCTTCCGCTGGCAATAGTCTTGCCATTTGGAGACAATGCCATCGCCCGTATTTCTGATTTATCCCCTTTATCTCGCCACTCGCCACCTATCTGTGCATTGTTCTCTAGGTCCCATAGTCGAAGTGTGTTGTCCTCCGAACATGTGATAATGCGCTTCCTGCAGGGAAGGTGCGCAACGCCAAATACGCACTTGGTATGGCCTCGCATTGTCTTGCAGGGAGTTACTGCTGACTTCTTCTTCTTCATAGTAAGAGGAGGAGGACGATTACGTCGATAAGCCATGGTAGCCATTCGGTGTTCTCGATCAAGGGAGCCGTGGCAATATGTGCGAGAGCAACTCGTTGGTTCTTTGGATCAGAATGGGGTATCTTGTGGAGATATAGATCGTGGGTGACTTCACTGGCCTATCTGCTTCACCTGAGTTCATGTCAACAGAGACGTTTGGAGGAATTGCGCACGAGAGGTCTGTCCAGGGTAATTCAATTCTGACTCACAGGACAGCTTCGGGACGACGAATCCAGGAGACTTGGCCCTATCGTTTGCTCGCTTCAGCGTTTCCTACTCGAAATAACAAGAGTATAACTCACGGCAAAGCCCCACTTGGAACAATCTGACGCAAATTCACTCTACGCAAGAACGAGAGGGGTGGTCTGGTAGCTAGATAGTGGACGTTTACTTTGGGGCTGATAAGGTTGCGCAAGTCTTGGTTTGAGTTATATATCAAGGCGCGTATTCCGTACGTTATCCTCGTGTTCTCTCCGAATCCACAGCTTCGCAGTGCTGTGCAGACGAAGCGCCACGTGCGTCTACCTATCTCTATTCGGCCCTTGGTGGTCCGATGTATCTCCGTTTCTGCATTTTTCTACCCTGCTCGCAGCACAGCGTTGCACATCTCGTCACCGACATTAATATTCGTTCCTTCTTCGAGTAAAATAAGGCAGGTATTTTTGGCGAGACTCAGTGCACTAGCTTGTCCTGCTACCATCAAGTTATCGCTCATAGCAACTTGAAGGCAGCGTGCAAGTTCTCCTTAAATCCCTCCCATCTGACCCTTTTGCCAGACCCATCAGAACTTGTGAGCTCCGCCCGCTACTATTTGAAACGAAAGCGGTAGGGCATCGACTCGGACATTTGGAAGTTGCAAGTACTGGCTCCAAGCGTGGAGCAGCCTCCCATGGCTAAACGAATCCCGTAGGGCTTTCTCCAAGACACGTCCCCTGAGCGCAAGGTACCCGACATAGAACGCCCTAATCCAAATTGCGCGGGAAACAAGCGAACCTTGCCTGGTATGAATAGCAAAGATATTTGCAGGAGGTTTAATATCATGCAAGGTGTTCGGATCTGGTATCGAGTTCGAGTGAACGACCGAGCTGATCGTCTTGCGTTCTTCAAGAAAGTATTCACGCATAACAGATTCTCGCTCGAGAGTGCGGATGAAATTCACTATTGCTCGATGTACGAATTAGAATTTGAGATTCTAATGAAATATCAAGAGACACTACAACGAGACAAGAAAACAAAGTAAGAGGAATACATTGAAATCTACTGCCCATGTGCTGCTCACTATGAATTTGGACCATCAACAGGAGAATGAGTCACAAAACAGGAATAGTACTAAACGGTTCCACCGTGTACGGTTCTTGATGTGTTTTGTAGGCTATCTTTTTCTCGTCTCAACTTTTCCTGGGCGTTGGAGATGTCTACATGCCATTCACGACACGAAGCACTCAAGAGTCTCACTCTATCGAAGAACCTGAGACCACCGAAGATTACATTCTACGAACAGAGGCGTCTTCTTTCCCTGTACTCCTTGAGCGCTGACTGTGCTAACTTGAACGCATAGGCAGGCATCTGGCAGTACCCAACTCAACGAATACGTCGAATTCAACGGTTCTTTCAGCTATGCACACAAAGAACCAGTGAGCGGGCTGTCTTCTCATCTCGCGTCGTGCCATCATCTAGATCACTTCAGAGCACTAGATACAAAGAAAAATGATTGCCTACTGAACTGTTTTGCACAACCGTCACAAATCATGCTTTGAAGAGTCAGGCGGAGAGTCGAAGCTGGCTTTGGTAGCTTTGGTAGTATCCGAGGATGAAAATTGAGCCATAACACAGGAGTGATGTCAATCTTTATTGTGCAGGTACATGGGGCTGTCTACGCTATGTTCGGTGAAGAAGGCTACATACAAGTTGATTGGAATCCAAGCAGAAATGTGCTGGTGTTAAGACGTATGAGAAATGATATTGAATACAGTGATGTAATACTTGGAAACGAGAGATAGTGGCGACAAGAAAATGATGAATCATGTGCGACGAGGAGTGTTGTTGGTACCAGGAGTGTTGTTGGTACCAGGACTGTCGTCGGTACCAGGAGACACACAGCAGAGGAAAAACACCACGCGAACCCACGGTTTGGGGTTCTTGACGCGCTTGGCTATTTCACTAGCAGTTGCGGGCCGACGAGCATGAGCCGGAGCAACAAATATCACCTGCACAGAAATCATCGAACCCAGCAATTACAATACAAGCAAGAGAGACGCACCTCCCTGTCCCGGATTGCGGAGACATCGACGACATGAGAACTGCCATGAGTGAAGGTGGCTGGCTCTGGGGAATGCTGAAGTTCGATTGCTTCGTCGGCATGAGGCGCAGAGCGGAATAGTGAGGACAGGAGACCGATTAGTGCACCTGGACGTGACTCCAAGGGCGTTTGGGATCGCTGAGGTTCAGTTGCTTCATCGGCATTGAGTTGAGGGCGGGGCAAAAGTGAGGACAGGTAACCGAGGAGTACCCGTGGTCTGAATCGCGAAAGCATTGGGGGTTGTGGAAGCTCGGATATTTCATCGGTGCCAAAGTTCAGCGGAGAGCGAAGGCGATTGAGAAGTTCATGCAAACGTGACTCTGAAGGTGCTAGAGGCTGCTGAGTTTCGATCGTCTGATTGTGTCGGAGACGGTGAAGGAGGGAGGGAAAGCGACCGAGGAGGGCAGAAAACTTGGTGTAGGCACCGGGTATTGAAGAGGACAGAAGGACAGTGGTCAGGACAAGAGCCGATTGGTAGAAATGTTGACGACGTACAGGAGCATTAAATTGCGTGTTGTCAAAAAACCCTGGTGGGAGTTCGTCTGCATAGTCAAAACCTTGGGTAGCATCGGCCTGGAATTTATTATTATCATTGATGAGGTCGACCAACGCGTCACGTACATCCAAAAACGATCTGTCACTGATGGCCAGCGACGAGCGAGAGATGTGCTCTTCGCTTGAAGAGCTGTGAGATGATGCATATACTCTCTGTTTGATTGCAGGCTAAATCAGTGAGACAGTGGATGGTGCGTTGACACTCACATCCACTAGCAGGTCTTCAAGACCAGCTTCTCTGAGGATTGCATGAATATCCCACACGTACGCGTTTCTATCATCACAAGCTGTGGATAGCAACTTTCCATTAGCAGAAAAGGCTGCACACCTAACGAAGTTTTCATGTTGTAGAGGCGGTCCGACTTGAAGGTTTGTGTCGAGATTCCAGAGACATGCTGTTTGGTAAGATGTACTCGCAAGGAGGCGGTCGTTCGGAAATAAAGTGAGGGAGTCGACAGGATAAATGGTGTGACCGTCCAGAACGGCGATCTGCTGCCATGTGGCAGTGTCGATTATCCTAATCGAGCTACCGATTAACCCGGCGATAAGCCTCTTTTCGTCGGATGTCCAGGCCAAGCTCCAAACTGATCGACCGAGTTCGATTTTAGTGAGCCGTTTACCTGTCTTCGCATCCCAGATTCTGATTCCTTCGTTGAATTCGAATCCTGCTGTTGCGATCATTTTTGCCTCGGGTGAGTAGCTCACCGCGTACATCGCTGCTTTGTGTCCTGTGTTAATTGGATTCAAACTCTGGACGGGTTCTCCGCTCTTGACATTCCACACTCTTGCCGTCCCGTCGTATGATCCACTCACAACTCGCTCACCATTTGAACTCCAGCATACTGACGTCACAGCTTTAGTGTGTCCTTCCCATTTGAGGACAACCTTCCCCATCTCAACGTTCCACAACCTCACTGTCCCATCAATACTTCCGCTGGCAATAGTCTTGCCATTGGGAGACAATGCCATAGCCAATATTCCTGCCTCATCCCCTTCATCTCGCCACTCCTCACCTATCTGTGCACTGCTCTCTAGGTCCCATAGTCGAAGTGAGCCGTCCAAAGAACATGTAATGATGCATTGCCCGTCGGGGAGGTGCGCGACGCCAAATACGTACTCGGTATGGCCTCGCATCGTCTTGCGGGGGGTTACTGCTGACGTTTTCTTCATCTTAGGAGAAGGAGAAGCTAATGTGGGCGCGCTGGATTTCTAATGAAGGGAATCGTGGCGAGAATAGCTTTATGGATCTTTGGATTAGAATGCGGTGCTTGTGGAGGTATAGATCGTGGGTGAGTTCTCTGGCCTACCTGCTTCCACCTCAGTTCATGTCAATACAAGTGTTTGGAGGGATTGCTCACCAGACGTCTTATCCAAGAATGTTCAACTGTGACTCACAAGACAGTGCAGGAAGTATTCCTCAATACTGGTCTGTGATTTGCCCTACCTTTTTCTCGCTTCAGCTTGTCCTAATCGAAACAACCAAAGTATAAGTATCACTCACTTAAGCTCCACTTGGTACAGCCTCACGAATTCACTTCACGCAGGAACGAAAGGGTGGTAGCTGAGATGGTTGGCTGGTGCTTCCTTCTCGGTCGAGAGGGTTGCGCGAGTATTGGTGTAAGTTATCTATTAAGGCGCCTAATTCGTATATTAGTCCTCGTGTTTTTTCCACAGCTTCACAGTGCTGTGCAGATGAAGTGCCACGTGCATCTCCTTGTCTTCACGTGTCCCTTGACGGTCCGTGTTCTCTACCAGCCTATCAATATCGGGCCCTACTCGGAGGACAGCTTCTCTGTATTGTGCTCAGGACGACGATTGTGTTCGTGGTGCAATGGTGAGTAGCCACATTTCACATACCTACGCCTTAATTTGTACATGTTGCTTGAAGTCAGTTAAGCTGTACACGATTTGGGGCTGCCGTTTTGTCAGAGGCCGTCACCGGTAAGTTTACTACAACATTTACTGTCCCATCAACCCATCCGATACCTGCAGACATGCAGCAAACTGTCTTTGATTCTTATAACGTCGGGACCATGTATGCAGGCATCGCTTACTTCTGCGTTCCTACAGATTTACAGCGGAACGTTATGGTGATCTAGTATGCTGGTCTCATTCTATTTTGTCTCCGCTCAGTTTGAATGGGACTGTATCACGGCACAGACGAAGCTCTACTGAAGAGGTGCCGATCAATCAGTCTACCACGCAACGAGTACCAGAGTCTTCAGGCAAGCAATGGATGTCGACAGCGTGTCTTATCTGTGCTTGCCCATGCTCAACTCATCTCGTCAATAAAATAAACAGCGAGCATGGACGAGGGGAGTGCGAGAAGGGGCGAATGTCAGCTTTCGCCCCTGATCCAACAGGTCGTGAAAAAGATCGATCATCTGGGAGAGCCCGGAGCAAAACACCAGTTGCTTTTCGTAAAGAAAATATAACGCATACTTGGGCTCAACAGCCTGCCGTCCTTGAGGCGTAAAACAAGTATGGTGGCAGGTTGAGAAGATCTTTGTTGCGCTCAGCGGTTGAAGACCTGAACTGGCACGAATGAGGCCAGAGGGCTTGTATATACCGCAATACTTTGGAAGGCTCGGAGGCTCGGAATGGCCGAAATGGAAGTCGTCGAGTCTCGATTCGCATCTCTTTACATTAGCAATTTGCAAATTCCTCCAGTTAAACAGTGTTCGAGATCCACTGCGAAGCCCGCGTGCCCAGCATCACGGAGGGCCATGATCGTATTCTTGTCAACCTACTAAGCCCGTTATACCGGTGTCCGAAATCATTTATCCTTACCTACTATATCTCAGCATCACAGGTCACGTCTCTCTTTCCAGCTACCATCGGTCAGTAACAGTCTGTTCCTTGATGTCGGACAGCCATTCCGTGAGTCTCACTTTCGCAGAGATATATAAGCCGTGAATCTGCAGGAAGGTGAGTGTGCCTTGCAGGGTGCTTGTTCACGGGATTAACGTCAAGCGAACAGGCAGCAATCTGGAGAATAAGTCAAGGCATGTATATGAAAAGAAACATACTAGATGTATAAGCAAGCTCACGACATACTGAGCTCCTCCAGCAGGCTGGAAAATCCAGACCAACTAATGTGCAAATCCACCAATCATTTAACAAACGAACTGGAATGCGAAGCGTCAATGATCGTCATTCATGATGGCGAAAAACATTGAGAAATAAAAAAGGAAGGATATGTGATGGTGCATATTCTAAAGAGCATTAATGACTGCCTTCGGTGGACGTCGACACACAGCAGATGAACAGCACAATACGAGCCCACCATTTAGCGTTCTTGATGCGTTCCGCATTGTGGCTGGCTGGTTTCGGCCGCCAAGCAACATATAGTGCCTGCAGATAAAACTTGAGACACCAGCCATGCAGAACACATACCAAACATGACATACCTTCTTATCATCTATGCAAGGAACTTCGACAATCGAAGGACTACGGCGAGGAGAAGTGCTAGGTCCTGGGCGTTGTTGGAGTTCAATCGGTTTATCGGCATTGGGTTGGGAACGGTGGAAGGGCTGGGGAAGGCGGGCGAGGAGCGCACGTGGACGAGATCCCCAAGAGGGTGCAAAAGAACGACGATGGCGTTGTGGAGGGGGCTGAGGATCAGAGTTTTGCACACCATCGAAAAAGCCTTGTGGCACTCGACGCGGCCCGGGGGTTTGACGAATGGGTGGACGTCGGGTAGCATTGGTCTAGAATGTTGATGTCAGAGTCAGTTTCGAGGCCGGAAAAGGGCGGAACGTATATCTGATAACGCCTTGTGCGAGAGAGGCATAAGCGTGTTTCATTCCGGAAAATCCAAGAAATGATACATACCTTCTTTTTGACTTCAGAGTTTTGTGCCTGTCATTCATTGGGAATGAGATAGCGAATGACAGTCAAGTTGGTACTCACATCAGACAAGAGGTGTTCTAAACCAGCTGCTTTGAGGATGGTGTAAATGTCCCACACGTACGCGTTTTTGTCATCACAAGCTGTGGATAGCAGTTTTCCATCGGCGGAAAAGGCCGCACACTCGACGGAGTCTTGGTGTTGTAGAGGTGGACCGACTTGGAGGTTGGTGTCAAGATTCCATAGACACGCTGTACCTTCCCATGCTGTACTCGCTAGGAGGCGGTCGTTCTGAAATAAAGTGAGGGAGTAGACTGCATGTGTGTGACCGTCCAAATTGGCGAACTGCTGCCATGTGGCAGTGTCGAATATCCTAATCGAGCCAGTTAACCCGGCGATAAGCCTCTTTTCGTCGGATGTCCAGGCCAAGCTATGAACTGATTGATCGAGTTCGATGTTGGAGAGCAGTTTGCCTGTCTTCGCATCACAGATTTTGATTTCTTTGAAGGATCCTCCCGTTGCGATCATTTTTGCTTCGCGTGAGTAGCTCACTGCGTACACCGACGAGCGCACCCCGGTCTTGAGCTTGATGATTGGATTCAAACCCTGGACGGGTTCTCCGCTCTTGACATCCCACACTCTTACCGTCCCGTCTCTGTTCTCAGTGTTCGATCCACTCACCACCCGCTCACCATTTGGACTCCAGCACACTGACATCACACAACCAGTGTGCCCTTTCCATTTGTGGAGAATCTTCCCCGTCTCAACGTCCCACAACCTCATTGTCCCGTCCCTGCTTCCGCTGGCAATATTCTTACCATTTGGAGACAATGCCATCGCCCGTATTCCTGATTTATCCCCTTCATCTCGCCATTCTTCGCCTATCTGTGCACCACTCGTTAGGTCCCATAGTCGAAGTGAGCCGTCTTTCGAACATGTGATGATGCGCTGCCCCCCGGGAAGGTGCGCAACGCCATATAACCTCTCGGTATGGCCTCGCATCGTCTTGCGGGGGGTTACTGCTGACGTCTTCTTCATCTTAGGAGGTGGTGGGCGCCCAGGGATCTCAATCGACGTGATCGTGGCCATATGCGCAAGAGCAGCTCGTTGGATCTTTGAATCAGAATGGGGTGTCTTGTGGAGATATAGATCGTAGGTGAGTTCACTGGCCTATCTGCTTTCACCTCAGTTCGTGTCAGTAGAAATGCCTGGAGGAGTTGCTTACGGGAAGTCCTATCCAGGGAATTCAATCTTGTCTCACAGGACAGCTTCGGGAAGACGTATCAGGAGATATCCTCCAAGACCCGTCAGTAAGTGGCCTTATCTTTTCCTCGCATCAGCTTTTCCTACTCAAAACAACCAGTATACCACTCACACAAGCTTCACATAGAAAATCAGACACAGATTCACTTCGCGCAAGAACGAGAGGCGCAGACTGGTAGCTGAGATGGTGGTTGTTTGCTTTGGGGTCGAGAGAGTTGCGCAAGTGTTGGTTTGAGTTATTCAAGGTGCGTATTCCGTACTATGATGTCCTCGTGTTCTCTCCACAGCTTCTCAGTGCTGTGCAGACGAAGCGCCACGTGCGCCCGTTTCCCTATCTCTATTCGGCCCTTGAGTTTGATGGTCCGATGCATCTCCGCTTCTGCATTTTTCTACCTGCTTACCTGCCTGCTCGCAGGACAGCGTTGCACGCATCGTCACCGACATTCATTCTTCATTGCCGTCTTCAAGCAAAATATGGCAAGTATTTTGGGTGAGAAGGGCTCAGTCCACTGGCCTGTCCCGCTAATAGCAACTTGAAGGCAACGTTCAAGTTCTGCTTAAATTCTTCCCATCTGACCCTTTTGCCAGACCCATCAGAACTTGTGAGCTCCGCCCGCTACTAAATAAAACGAAAGCGGCAGGGCAGCGACTCGGAAATTTGGAAGTTGCCAATACTGGCTCCAAGCGTGGGGCAGTCTCACAGGACTAAACGAATCCCGTAGGGCTTTCTCCAAGACACCGTGACTGCCCCCGAGCGCCAGGTACCCCACATAGAACGCTTTAATCCAAATTGCGCACAAGCGAACATTACCTGGCATGAATAGCAAAGGTATTTGCAGGAGGTTTATTATCATGCAAGGTGTTCGGATTTAGGACCGAGTTTAAGTGAACGACCGAGCTGATCGTCTCGCTCTCTTCAGGAAAGTATCCATGCATACCAGAGTCTCGCTCGAGAGTGCGAATGAAATGCACTATTGCTCGACGTACGAATTAGAATTTGAGATTCTAATGAAATATCAAGAGACACCAGGACGAGACAAGAAAACAAAGTCAGAGGAATACATTGAAATCTACTGCCCATGTGCTACTCACTATGAATTTGGACCATCAACAGGAGAATGAGACACGAAACAGGAATAGTACCGGACGATCCCACCGTGTACGGTTCTTGATGTGTTTTGTATACGTAGGCTATCTTTTTCTCATCTCAACTTTTCCTGGGCGTTGGAGATGTCCACATGTCATTCACGACACGAACCACTCAAGAGTCTCACTCTATCAAAGAACCTGAGACCACCGAAGATTACATTCCAACGAATAGAGGTGTCTTCTTTCCCTGTACTCCTTGAGCGCTGACTGTGCTAACTTGAAAGCATAGGCAGGCATCTGGCAGTACCCAACTCAACGAATACGTCGAATTCAACGGTTCTTTCAGCTATGCACACAAAGGGCCAGTGAGCGGGTTGTCTTCTCATCTCGCGTTGTGCCATCATGTAGATCACTTCAGAGCACCAGGAACCAAGAAAAATGAATGCCTCCTGAACAGTTTCGCACAACTGTCATAAAGATGCTTTGAAGATTCAGGCGGAAAGTCGAAGCTAGCAATGGTAGCTTTGGTAGTATCCGAGGATGAAAAATTGAGCCATAACACAGGAGTGATGTCAATCTTTATTGTGCAGGTACATGGGGCTGTCTACGCTATGTTCGGTGAAGAAGGCTACATACAAGTTGATTGGAATCCAAGCAGAAATGTGCTGGTGTTAAGACGTATGAGAAATGATATTGAATACAGTGATGTAATACTTGGAAACGCGAGATAGTGGCGACAAGAAAATAATGAATCATGTGCGACGAGGAGTGTTGTTGGTACCAGGAGTGTTGTTGGTACCAGGACTGTCGTCGGTACCAGGAGACACACAGCAGAGGAAAAACACCACGCGAACCCACGGTTTGGGGTTCTTGACGCGCTTGGCTATTTCGCTAGCAGTTGCGGGCCGACGAGCATGAGCCGGAGCAACAAATATCACCTGCACAGAAATCATTGAACCCAACAATTACAATACAAGCAAGAGAGACGCACCTCCCTGTCCCGGATTGCGGAGACATCGACGACATGAGAACTGCCATGAAGGAAGGTAGCTTGCCCTGGGGAATGCTGACGTCCGATTGCTTCAATAGCATGAGGCGTAGAGCGGAAGAGCGAGGACAGGCGACCAATTTGTGCACCTGGACGTGACTCAGAGGGCGTTTGGGATCGCTGAGGCTCAGTTGCTTCATCGGCATGGAGTTGAAGGCGGGGCAAAAGTGATGACAGGTGACCGAGGAGTACCTGTGGTCTGAATCGCGAAAGCATTGGGGGTTGTGGAAGCTCGGATATTTCATCGGTGCCAAAGTTCGGCAGAGAGCGGAGGCGATTGAGAAGCGCATGGAAACGTGACTCTGAAGGTACTAGAGGGTGCTGAGTTTCAATCGTCTGATAGTGTCGGGAACGGTGAAGGAGGGAGGGAAAGCGACCGAGGAGGGCAGAAAACTTGGCGTGGGCACCGGGTATTGCAGAGGACTGAAGGACAGTGGTCAGGACAAGAGCTGATTGGTAGAAATGTTGACGACGTACAGGGGCATTGGCTTGCGTATCATCAAAAAACCCTGGTGGGGGTTCGTCTGCATAGTCAAAACCTTGGGTAGCATCGACCTGGAATTTATTATTATCATTGATGAGGTCGACCAACGCGTCACGTACATCCAAAAACGATCTATCACTGATGGCCAGCGACGAGCGAGAGATCTGCTCTTCGCTTGAAGAGCTGTGAGATGATGCATACACTTTCTGTATGGTTGCAGGCTAAATCAGTGAGACAGTGGATGGTGCGTTGACACTCACATCCGTTGGCAGGAGGTCTTCTAAGCCAGCGGCTTTGAGGATGGCTTGAATGTCCCATACGTACGCGTTTTTGTCATCACAACCTGTGGCGGTGGATAGCAGTTTTCCATCGGCGGAAAAGGCCGCACAATTGACGGCGTCATCGTGTAGTAGAGGTCGACCGACTTGGCGGTTGGTGTCAAGATCCCATAGCCGTGCTGTACCATCCAATGATGTACTTGCAAGGAGGCGGTCGTTCTGAAATAAAGTGATGGAGTAGACTTCACGGCCCAGCCCGGGTGTCCCGGGGTCACCGTCCAAATCGGCGATCTGCTGCCATGTGGCAGTGTCTATTATCCTAATCGAGCTAAGGTAGACCTCATGCGAAAACATCAAATGTCACGTGATAAATCGTGACTTTTCGTGACAAAACACAAATAATCGAATATCTATTCAACGGTGACACATTGAATAAATCTGACAATGCTGATAGACGTAGAATATTGGCTTGCATAATTAAGCATTGAGAAAAGTGTAAGAACTGAAGATCTGGATTTGATATTTGATTGTTTCTGTTAAATGTACTCGAGAGGTCAAAGTCCGATTGAAGCAAGTACTTGCCGAGCCGTGCCGCACTTACCCATCCTGCAGTACATATATTTCTTTATAACACCTACTACTAACACTACACTTTCGCTATAGTATACTTGTACTTAGTCGCACATAATCCGAGTCTGTTGCTGTCGACGAGGCCTCGTTCGGCAACTGGGCATTGACTTATCTTCAGTATCTGTCAGCTAGTCACAGTTAGTCACATTCACGTGATATTTGATGCTTTCGCATGAGGTCTACCTTAGATAAACCGGCGATAAGCCTCTTGTCGTCGGATGTCCAGGCCAAGCTATAAACTGATTCATCGAGTTCGATCATTGTGAGCCGTTTGCCTGTCTTTGCATCCCAGATTTCGATTTCCTTGTCGTATACTCCCGTTGCGATCATTTTTGACCCGGGTGAGTAGCTCACCGCGCTCACGTACTTGCGCCCCTTCATTGGATTCAAACCCCGGACGGGTTCTCCGCTCTTGGCATCCCACACTCTTGTCGTCCCGTCGTTCGATCCGCTCACCACTCGCTCACCATTTGGGCTCCAGCACACTGACTTCACCCATTCAGGGTGCGCTTTCCATTTGTGGACAACCTTCCTCGTCTCAACGTCCCACAACCTCACTGTCCCGTCAACGCTTCCGCTGACAATATTCTTGCCATTTGGAGACAATGCCATTGCCCGTATTCCTGATTTATCCCCTTCATCTCGCCACTCCTCACCTATCTGTGCACCGCTTTCTATATTCCATAGTCGAAGTGAGCTATCATATGAACATGTGATGGTGCGCTTCCCGTCGGGAAGGTGCGCGACGCCAAATATATCGTCAGTATGGCCTCGCATCGTCTTGCACGGAGTTACTGGAAACGTTATCTTCATCTGATGAGGGGGAGAAGACATGGCGGGCGCTCGGGGTATCGTGGCCAATATGCGCGAGAGCAGCTCGTTAGATCTTTGAATCAGAATGGGGTGTCTTGTGGAGATATAGATCGTAGGTGTGTTCACTCGCCTATCTGCTTTCACCTCAGTTCGTGTCAGTAGAAATGCCTGGAGGAATTGGAATTGCTCACAAGAGGTCCTATCCAGGGGAATTCAATCCTGACTCACAGGACAGTTTCGGGACGACGTATCCAGGAGATATCCTTCAAGATCGGTTAGTGAGTGGCCTTATTTTCCTCGCTTCAGCTTTTCCTACTCAAAACAACTAGTGTACCACTCACGCAAGTCCCACTTAGAAAAATCTGACACAGATTCACTTCACGCAAGAACGAGAGGGGTGGGCTGGTAGATGAGATAGTGGATGTTTGCTTTGGGGCCGAGAGGGCTGGGCAAGTATCGGTTTGAGTCATTCAAGGGGCGTATTCCGTACGTTATCTTTGTATTTCTCCACAGCTTTTCAGTGCTGTGCAGACGAAGCGCCACGTGCGTTATTTAGGGTAGTCTTGGGCTCGATGGTTCGATGCATTTCTTCTTTCTAAACATATCCTGTCTATGTCAGACCCTATTCGAAAGACGGCGTTGCACGCTTCTCTGCATCACACAGAAAACATCGATTGGTGGTGCAACGGTGATCACCTTGAAGCTACATTTCTACAATCACTTGCTGAACCGTGCTGATGCTATTGTCGGTGAGTTAGCAAACCCTTTCACTTTCACATCGTGTCTTATCACGCAAATAGTATGATTTGACTCTGACAATGCTACGACGATGTATCCAGGGCATGCTCGCCCTTGCGTGCTTCCAAAATTTGTAGGAGGTCTTCGCGATGATCCAGGAAGCTGGTCTTATCTTATCTTTTTCTCACCTCAGCTTTTGCCATTGCATGAGGGTGATGTTTCCAATTGGATGGGTGTCCACCTGACGATTACATTCGGATAGACATCGCCAAGAACATGAGCGTCGGGATTCATGTGTGACTCAATCGTCGATATGTCGGCACAGTGACAATGAATGGACGTCCTAGATGGTTACATTTTGGCCATGAGTCCTCAGCGTTATTGACGAACGATACAGGTAGCAGACAGCAAACAGCTACGTCTAAGATACGCCTTCTTGTTCTTGTCTATCTAGCTACTAGCAGAGCTACATAAAGGACGGAAGAGTCGAAGATAGGCGTTCGCTTTGGATTAGTATGGTACATGATATGCTTACATGGAGCAATTCCGAGCTTCAAACAAAAATTGCGAGGGTAACTCGACAGGAGTCCAACGCACATGAGAGCAACATAGATATACTGAAGACTCTACCAAAATCATGACACTTCCTCATCCGTGTCCGATATAATTTCCTTGCTTTTACTGGCGAGAGCATTAGTAAAAGCTGGGAAAACCTAGATGCCCACGTACTATTGCTTCGGCATTGGGTCGAGAACGGCGGAAGAGTTGAGGAAGGCGAGCGAGGAGCGCGCGTGGACACAATCCCCAAAAGGGTGCAAAAGAACGGCGACGGCGTTGTAGAGAGGGAGGATCATGGCTTTGCACACCATCGAAAAAGCCTTGTGGCACTTGAGGTGAGGTTGGACGGATGGGTGGACGTTGGGTAGCATTGGCCTAGAATGTCAACATCACAATCAGTGTCAATGTCAGAAAAAGGCACAACGTACACCTGATAACGGCTTGTGCAGGTGGGACATTAGCGTGTTTCGTTATTAGAAAGTCACAAGATAATACATACCTTCTTTTTGAGTTCGGATGCCTAGCAGCCATTGGGAATGAGATAGCGAGTGACAGTACTTCAAGCTGGTACTCACATCAGGTATGGACAGGAGGTCTTCTAGACAAGTTGTTTTGAGGATGGCTTGTATGTCCCACACGTACGCGTTGTTGTCAAAGCAACCTGTGGATAGCAGCTTGCCATTAGCGGTGAAGGCCGCACAGTCGACGCGCTGTTCGTGTTGGAGAGGCAGTCCGACTTGAAGGTTTGTGTCGAGATTCCAGAGACGGGCTGTTTTGTCCCATGATGTACTCGCAAGGAGGCGGTCGTTCGGAAATAAAGTGATGGAGTAGATAGTATCTGTGTGACCCTCCAGAACGGTGATCTGCTGCCATGTAGCAGTGTTGAATATCCTAATAGATATAATGCCCCCTGATGCGACGATAAGTTTCTTTTCATCTGATGTCCAGGTTAAGCTCCAGTAAATTTCAATTTCGTTTTTGATGATTGTTGAAAGCCATTTGCATGTCCTTGCATCCCCGATTTTGATTCCGTTATTGGATCCACATGTCGCAATCATTGTTGCCTCAGGTGAGTAACTCACCGTGTGTACGTGGTTGTGCCCTGTCTTGGTTGAACTCAAACCGTGGACGGGTTCGCCGCTCTGGACATCCCACACTCTTGCCGTCCCATCGAATCCTCCACTCACAACGCGCTCACCATCTGGACTCCAGCATACTGACGTCACAGATTTGAAGTGCCCTGTCAATTTGACGATAACTATCCCCCTCTCAACATCCCACAACCTCACTGTCCCATCATTGCTTCCGCTTGCAAGAGTCTGGCCATTGGGAGACAATGCCATCGTCCGTACTCCCGCCTCATCCCCTTCATCTCGCCACTCGCCACCTACCTGTGCACCGCTCCCTAGGTCCCATAGTCGAAGTGAGCCGTCCTTCGAACATGTGATGATGCGCTTCCCACATGGCAGGTGCGCGATGCCGAATACGCAACTGGTATGGCCTCGCATCGTCTTGCGGGGTATTACTACTGACATTTCCTTCATCTTGGGAGGCGGAGAAGACATCGTGGGCGCTCAGAGATCTTGATGATCAAGGGAATCGTGGCCTAATACATGCACGAGAGCAGCTCGTCAGATTGTTGGATTAGAGTGGGTTGTCCGTCCCTTGCAAGCGCCAATATTGTTGGTGAGTCTGTGAGTCTATGAGTTCACTGAATGCGTGTTAACTTCAATTACCGTGCACAAGGCATCACTTACAAGAACAACAGAGGAAAACTTTGGGACAAAGTATCCAGGACAATCTCGCCACTAGTCCTTCAAAACTTGTAAGAGGTTTCTACGAAGATTCTTGCCGCCGCTCAGTAATTATTCCTCCCTTCAGCGTTTCACCTCCGTGTAACTCACATACTAAGCTCCGCCTTGAACAGGTTCACTCCACGCAAGAACGAGGGCTCATGCGTGATACGATTGCTTTGGAATCGAGAGAGTCGCACAAGTGTTGGTATAAAGCGTCTGATAAGGTTCGTATTCGTGTTCTGTGCGTTCTTCTGGAGTGTTTACAGCTCACAGACCTTGAAGCGCCCCAGACCATTATGACTACGCGTGGCACGTGCGTCTTCCTCTATTTGGACCTTGGGCGCTTACACCAATCTGATTTTTCTCCGCTCTCTTCAAGTTCATACGGTGCTCCCTTCCAGCCCATCTATGTCCTACATTCCTCCAAATATCGCAGGAGATCGTTAACACGATGCAGGACCCTGGTCTGATCTTGCATTTTCCTCACTTCAGCTTTCCTGTGAAGTTTACACTGTCTCACTCATGGCAGAGCTTAAGAATAAGGGAGGTCGTTGGATAGCTCAGATGTCGTTGGGCTTGGCCTTTGGGGCCGGGCAAGCATTATCACTTGATCGCGCAATGAATAGTATCAGAGTCTTCAGGCTCGCAATAGAGGCTATCATCTTCTCTGATTTCTGCTTGCCCCATGCTCAACCCATGTGTCCAACGTTGAATACCTCTTCTTTACCAAAAGGCGGTATTGGCTATCCCACAGAAGTGATATCAACTCATCCGGCGCCCTGGAAGATGAATAGATCAATACGGTACTTTCTCACATCCGTGAATATCTTCCGTCTCTGTGTAGAGAGGGAGTGCACGGACCAGCGACTACATGGCCCAACTCTTGCGCATACATATTCGCCGACACTTTAGTTTTCCACATTACTCTGCTCATGATTGATTCTTTCTCAGACATGTCAGGTCATTCTATGCTGTACTTTGGGCGGCTCGAGACACCAGTGCCATGTACGTCTTCTGCCGTCGCATTCCACATTGACAGGATGTCAAACTTCATGTGCGTGTTCTGCAACCTATACATTTTAAACTCGAATCAGAGGATGGTTTGGCAAGCTGTTCCGTCTCGTACTCTCAATTGGTGGCTAGCAGTATCAACTCTTTTTTTTCATGCGCCAGGCCACCGTCCCGAAAGTCGACTTCGATCGCTCAAAAACAAATTCGAGGTCCAAACGAGGCGACATGATGCTCGAGCAGTGCATAAATAAACGTGCTGAAAATATGGGGTAATGTTTTGGTCCTTTTGACGATACTTTCGGAAACCAAGACGCTGATTTGAACTGGAACGCATACAGCACTGTTGGGAGTGTAGAAGGTAGTGTTGATGGTGAGCGACGACAAAGGTCATTCGTCCCATGAAGAGCTCTAGGACTGTGGACTCCGTCGAGCCTGCGAGAAATGACGCACGCTGGACAAAGCCAGTGGTAGATGCACCTGGGGGTCGTCCCCGTCGTTTGAACTGGCCTGGTATGCTGCATTCCAAGAGTGGCTGTTCTGTCGATCTACACGTCGACTAGATAGACTGACCACCGCGATAGTGAATTGTCAGCTTCACATACGCATTTAAAATTATGCCCTGTTCGGGGTGAATTAGCCGAATTGTATGAACGAGTGTGAAAAGGAACTAGGACAATACAAAGTGTGTCAAGCAGGACATGATGTGAACAGAAATCTATTGAACATAACGGTCAGAACATGGGAGTGAATAGTGTATAGACACACACTGCGTGCACACATAAGTTTTCTTGTCAGTGGTTTCGTGACGATTGGGCTGGGACGGAGTGGTGACGTTGTTGTATGCACAATGCCCCGAAGGGCAAGGCGAAGTTGTGAGCATTCCAAAGGAAATACTTCACATAATTCCGACTGGGCTGGAAACGTGCGAACCCCTCATGTTGAAAAGAGACAGAAACTGGATCTGCAGGAGGGTTAGTGTCTCGCAGATATTTGTATCTCGTACAAGGTCGAGCGAACGGGCGAGTATATCAACTCTTCTTCTTAAGTCTAGCGCTCGAAAATCTGGAATATATATTAAGTATGTGTAGGAAATGTACTTGGTGGATTTATAAGTTCATGTCATGCTGAGCACTTCCGGTCTAGACAGTGTCCACCAACTGATGTACAAATTGGCCTATCACACGATGAATTAGAATGCGAGGCGTCAATGATTGGTATTAATGACATTATAGAAGCAGCAAAAGGAAGATACAAAACAAATGCACTTTTCATGCTCTGATACCGTTAATGGTCGCTGTCGGTGGACGGAGACACGCAGCAGATGAACAACACAACACGAGCCCACCATTTAGCGTTCTTGATGCGTTCCGCATTGTGGCTGGCTGGTTTCGGCCGCCAAGCAACATATAGTGCCTGCAGATAAAACTTGAGACACCAGCCATGCAGAACACATACCAACCAAGACGTACCTTCTTGTCATCCAGTGCAGGAACTTCAACAAAAGCAGATCTACGGCGTGGAGAAGTGCTGTGTTCTGGGCGTCGCTGGAGTTCAATCGGTTCATTGGCATTGGGTTGGGAACGGTGGAAGGGCTGGGGAAGGCGAGCGAGGAGCGCGCGTGGGCGCAATCCCCAAGAGGGTGCAAAAGAACGGCGACGGCGTTGTGGAGAAAGAGGATCACGACTTTGCACACCATCGAAAAAGCCTTGTGGCACTTGACGTGGGGTTGGACGGATGGGTGGACGTTGGGTAGCATTGGCCTGGAATGTCGACGTTACAATCAGAGTCAAGGTCAGAAAAGGATGCAACGTACACCTGATAACGGCTTGTGCGAGGGAGGCATAAGCGTGTTTCATTCCGGAAAATTCACGAAATGATACATACCTTCTTTTTGAGTTCAGATTCTTGTGCCTGATATCCATTGTGAATGAGATCGCGAATGACAATATTTTGTTGGTACTCACATTAGGTATGGACAGGAGGTCTTCTAAGCCAGCTGCTTCGAGGATGGCTTGAATGTCCCACACGTACGCGTTTCTATTATCACAAGCTGTGGATAGCAGCTTTCCATCGGCGGAAAAGGCTGCACACTTGACGCCATTTTTGTGTCGGAGGGGTGGACAGACTTGGAGATTTGTGGCGAGATTCCAGAGACGTGCTGTGCCATCCGATGATGTACTCACAAGGAGTCGGCCATTGCGAGATACACTGATGGCGTGGACAGGATGTTTGTGATGCCCGGCGTAATACGAGTCACTGTTGAGCTGCCATGTGGCAGTGTTGAGTATATATATCGAGCCATTTGAAAGCCCAAAGATGAGCTTCTTTTCATCCAGCGTCCAGGCCAAGCTCCAAACTGTGCCATGACTAGTAGTATAGGTATCAACCGTGTGGAGCAGCTTGCCAGTCTTTGCATCCCAGATTTTGATTACACTGTAGACCGCGACTCCTCCCGTCGCGATCTTTGTTCCTTTGGGCGAGTAGCTCACCGCGAGCACCGACTCTTGCCCCGTTTCTATTGGATTCAGACCCAGGACAGGTTTGCCATGGCCGCTCTTGACATTCCATACTCTGGCTGTCCCATCCCACCCTCCGCTCACAACTTGCTCACCGCCTGGACTCCAGCACACTGATCTCACAGCT